>PISX010003664.1:0-133673 GCA_004024625.1 Mellivora capensis | reverse complement strand
GGAATGCAAGCTGGTGCAACCGCTCTGGAAAACAGCGTGGAGGTTCCTCAAGAAGTTGAAAATAGAACTACCCTATGACCCAGCAATTGCACTACTGGGTATTTACCCTAAAGCTACAAATGTAGTGATCCGAAGAGGCACGTGCACCCGAATGTTTATAGCAGCAATGTCTACAATAGCCAAACTATGGAAAGAACCTAGATGTCCATCAACGGATGAATGGATAAAGTAGGTGTGGTATATATACACAATGGAATACTATGCAGCCATCAAAAGAAATGAAATCTTGCCATTTCCAACAACGTGGATGGAACTAGAGGGTATCATGCTTAGTGAAATAAGTCAATCGGAGAAAGACAAGTATCATATAATCTCCCTGATATGAGGAAGTGTAGATGCAACATGGGGGGTTGGGAGGGTAGGAAAAGAAGAAAAGAAACAAGATGGGATTGGGAGGGAGACAAACCATAAGTGACTCTTAATCTCACAAAACAAACAGGGTTGCTGGGGGGAGGGGGGTCGGGAAAGGGGGGTGGGGTAATGGACATTGGGGAGGGTATGTGCTATGGTTAGTGCTGTGAAGTGTGTAAACCTGGCGATTCACAGACATGTACCCCTGGGGATAAAAATACTTTATATGTTTATAAAAAGTAAAAAAAATTATTTAAAAAATGCAAGTAAAAGAATTTAATTTAATTTTAAGTTCTTTCTTCCTATACTAACACATCAGTGAAAGGTAGAAAATACCCTTATCTTGCCTAACACATAATTTTTAATCTTAGAACTTGGGTTCTGATGGTAATAAATCCCAAAGAATGAAAAAGAAAAACACAATTTGTCTAAGGTATCTAAACTTTTCATTGAAAGTTAGTTTTAATCAAAACACAAAGGATTCATTGTTACTGCTTAAGGTGAGGCCAAATAAATGTTTTGGATGCTGTTATAAAAATGTATTTGTTTATTTTAAAGTTACTTACAGATATAATACAATTACTTAGGAGAGAAACCTAAGCTTTTGTCTCATGAGCATTTCATTGTCCTTGTATTTGAAAGCAAATCAACTGATCAACTGTTTCAAATGAATAGTGAATTCACAGAAGAATTCAGCATCTTTAGGCTTTGTCAGTGAGCTCATGTGGCTGTAGCTAGCATTCCAGCCAAAAACCACATTGTTAGTGGCCATTGTGATGCCAGTAAGGTTTGGATCTGCCCTCATCAGGAAGCTCTTTCTAGCTCTCATCAAATGTGGGTAAACAGCAGGCGGCCTTATAGGAGCCAGAAGCCATCTGAGTGTCAGGGTGGAAAAGGGGGTAGTGTACTGAGAGAATATAGACAGCAGGGAACCCAAAAGCAGACTCTGAGATCACCTGGTCCCGAATATAACGACTTCACTGAGTCACAATCAGTTCTTTAAGAAAGTGAGATATTAACTTGTTGTGTTGGTCTCCCTGTTACTTGCAGCGGAAACCATCCTAACTGATGGGCTATTATGATTCTTTTTTCAGATGTTCTGCTGTTCTACAGGAAATTATATTGTTTCATTAAGAACATTATATTTAATAAATTATATTATTTATTGCTGGGATACCTATTAACTATAACTCTTACTAGAATACACTTTCCTCTGGGGCACCTGGGTGGCTCAGTGGGTTAAAGCCTCTGCCTTCGGCTCAGGTCATGATCCCAGGGTCCTGGGATCGAGCCCCACATCAGGCTCTCTGCTCGGCGGAGAGCCTGCTTCCTCCTCTCTCTCTGCCTGCCTCTCTGCCTGCTTGTGATCTCTGTCTGTCAAATAAATAAATAAAATCTTAAAAAAAAAAGAATACACTTTCCTCAAGAGTAAAGATAGTTTCTTTTTTGTTTAAGTTTTTATTTAATTAGTTAAGATACAGTGTAATGCTAGTTTCAGATGTATAATATAGTAATTCAACACTTCCATACAGTACCCAGGGCTCATCACCACACATGCCCTCCTTCATTCCCAACACTCATTTCACCCATCCTCTACCCACCTCCCCCTGGTAACCATCAGTTTGTTCTCTGGAGTTAAGGGTCTTTTTCTTGGTTTGCCTCTCTCTCTCTCTCTTTTTTTCCCTTTGCTGTTTTGTTTTGTTTCTCAAATTCTACATATGTGTGAAATCAGACCATATTTGTCTTTCTGTGACTGACTTATTTCACTTAGCATAAAAGTGTGTAGCTCTATCCATGTTGTTGCAAATGGCAAGGTTCCATTTTTATGGCTGAGTAATATTCCATTGTATTTACATACCACTTCTCCTATACCCATTCATCAGCTGGTGGACACTTGGGCTGCTTCCATACTTTGGCTATTGTAAATAATGTTGATATTCACATTGGGGTGCATGTATCTCACTGAATTAGCATTTTTTTATTTGGGGGGGTGAATAACTAGTAGTGCAATTGCTGGACTGTTTTATTTTTAACTCTCTGAGGAAATTCCACACTGTCTTACAGTGTGGCTGCACCAGTTTGCATTCCCACCAATAATGCAAGAGTGTTCTTCTTCTCCACATCCTCGCCAACACCTGTTGTTCGGTGTGTTGTTGATTTTAGTTGTAGATTCTGACAGGTGTGAGGTGGTATCTCCTTTTAGTTCTGATTTGTATTTCCCTGGTGATCAGTGATATTGAGCATCTTTTCATGTGTCTGTTGGCATCTTCTTTGGAAGAATGTTCAAGTTTCCTGCCCATTTTTTAATCAGATTGTTCATTTTCTGGGTAGAGTTTTATATGTTCTTTACATATTTTGGATACTATACCCTTATCAGATATGTCATTTGCAAATATCTTCTCCCATTCTATACTTTGCCTTTTATTTGCATCAATTGTTTCTTTGCTGTGCAGAAGTTTTTTATTTTGATGAAGAGAGTAAAGATAGTTTCTGTGTTGTTCACTGCTCTATCCCCAATAGCTCGCACCCCCTCTGGCCAAGTGACACTCAGTAAATGTTGACTGAACATAAGATAGCTTCTGTTGGATCCAGTGAACTTAATGTCATTCAAAGAACTCATTATCTTTACAGTTGCCAGATAGTATGACATAAGTTCTTACTCCAAGAGATCTGGAAAGAGCCCTTCCTTTCATGGAAATAGCAAAAACTGAGTGGAAGGAAATCACTTCTCAGAATTTATAAGGGGCTGGTTAGTCTACACTGGACTGTGCATCTCATCATACTCACATTCCTTGCCTTCTGCAGCTCTTGGCTTCATTCAGCACCTCTCTCAGCCTATGTGCCATTTTTATAAAATGAGTCACTTCTTACATTTCTGTAACATGTATTATAATGGTCACCAGCAAGATTCTTTCCTTGGGCCAGTCACTATACATGTCATCTGGACCAATCAAAAGTGCCACTGGTAAGTCTGATAATAAAACGTACAGAAGACGTTGTTCTGCTTGTTACTCTACCATATTCTAGGACTCAAGGCTGGGCTGCACTGTCAGGACCTGCAATGGAACAGTCATGCTTCCTGGGATGGTGTCACTGGGCAACACTTAGAGCTCTTCAAAACAGCTGACACTGCTGGAGAGAGGCATGTCGTCAATGATCACATCCATCCATCCATCCATCCATCCATCCATCCAGTATGTTAGTATAGGGAAGGGAAGCCAGTGGGCCCTCCCATCTGCTCCACTAACACCCAGTGCTCGGCGGGCTTCTTCATGGGACCTTGTATTATCAAATCTTCAAGGCAAAACATGTCTCTCTGGAAAGAGACTGATTCAAATTTTAAAAATATGTTCCAAAGCAGCAATTTTATGGACAAGTTCCTTCATATTTGGGGGGCAAAAAAAGGTCTTTTTTTTATCGATATTAGAGAATTCTGTTCAGGCTTTGCCCTTTCTTCAGATTATCAAATCAATCCATGTTATTGTTGAAGTTTTATGAATATAAGTTTATAGATAAGATAAAATTTAACCATATTTCAGAGATAAAGATATAAATATACAATTATACTAATATACAACCTAAGTAGAGATATCCTGTTTGTCAAGAGTGTATTATAATTGGCATATGTGGTATTGTCCCTTAACATTATTGTCAACATTTTTTCTGGTACCATCACATTAAAAATTAACGGTTGCATAATGCTGTAATCAATGGATGCACTGTAATTTTTTAACTACTCACCTCTTATTGGAGGGATGGTTTTATATATTTTTAAAATATAAATCAATTTCGAATTGACTTCTGCAAACTGAATTAAATGACACTGTGGTTGTAACAATTTTTAAGGGTGTTATACATATTGCCACTTTTTTAGAAGAAAAATTGAGACAATTTTCTCTCCTTGCCTGTAGTTTATGAATGTTATGGGGGTCACTGCACCCAAGCTAGCACTGAGTATTTCAAAGTATGTATTTCTCAATTTTGTAGGTAAGACTGGTGCCTTCTTGTCTCGATCTGGACTGCTAAGGCAGAATATAAGGGCTGGATGGTGGATAAATAACAGAAATTTATTTTTCATAGTTCTGGAGGCTGGAAATAAAAAATTGGGGTGCCAGCACGATTTGGTTCTGGTTGCACAGGGACCTCCTACAGCCTTAGTTGGTAGAGAGAAAGCAAGAGCTCTAAGGTCCTTTTTTAAGGGCCCTGATCTCATCCATGTGGGCTCCCCTTCATGACCTAATCACCTCCCAAAGGCTCTACCTCCTAGTACCATCCCACTAGAATCAGGATTTCAATCTGTAAGCTTTGAGGGACCCACACGTTCAGTTGGTAAACAATTCTTTTAATTTCGGTTTCTTTGATTTTTAAGAATTTGACCCCATTTTTATTTCTCTTGTAAATATTTACTCTTTTCATGGTGATTACATGTTCATGTCCTTTGCACACATTTCCATTAGTATTTTTGTATTTTTCTGCAATTATTTATAAGTACCCTTCCTTTATTAAATATACTAATAATCTGTTATTCTTTTATCAAATGCCTAACATCTTTTTTTAATAAATGATTTTTTAAAAGGTTTTATTTGTTTGACAGACAGAGATCACAAGTAGGCAGAGAGGCAGGCAGAGAGAGAGGGAGAAGCAGGCTCCCTGCTGAGCAGAGAGCCCAATGCGGGACTCAATCCCAGGACCCTGAGATCATGACCCGAGCCGAAGGCAGAGGGGCACCCCCTAACATCAGTCTTAATAGACTAGTTTCATTGCTATAAGTTGTCATACAGGGTAGACATAAGAAGAAAATTTGAGTGGTCTTTAATACAAAGAATACTTTATTGTTGCAAAAATTTTGTAGTTTAAAGAAGCTAAAAAAAAAAACACAAAAACTTAAGGACCAGAGTGTCTTTTATGATAGAGATAGGTTTGTGCATAGAATACCGACACATTTCTGGATTAGAAAAGAATCTACCTTAAGTGTAACAGCTGTAGTTTTAATGTATGTAAGATTTTAACCTGATCAAAAAAAAAAAAAAGGCATTGTTGCTCATCTAATACAAAAGCCACATTTAATGTAAGAGTTGAAGGCTAGAGACGTTATATCTTCCCAACATCACCCTCTTTTGTGGCAGAGCTACAGCTAGAATCAAGTGCGTTAGAAACATCCCAGTACAGTGTAATTCTTATTCCCCAGTTGTGCATGCCAGAGCCACGTACAGGCCTTGTATTCTTTGAAAACTTTCCATGACAATTATTTTAGGGTTAGTAGTACTACAAGAGCATCAGACTAAGATACTAAATTCTAATGATGTATTATTTCTCGTGAAAGACATTTTCAACTCATTTTTCTATAGTGCTTACATTAATGATATGTTTGCCTAAATCCCATAATACGTCTATTTTAAATTTGAAACAGAAAATTGATTAAGACTTATTCAGATTAAACAGCACATGTGAATAACACATTCTTTCATTAAAAAAATGAGTCTAATGGCATATCCTTCCACTTAGGATTATCCTTTAGTTATTTATGTGCAAATAAATACAACTGGCAACCACAGTATTTCAGAGATTGCTTTCGTCTGTTGTTTGTCCCAGTAGTGATACTTTCCATGGTGATTACAAGGATAGTTTCAGGCATATTCTGTAAATTCTAAAGCTAAGGATGCTTCGGGAAGAAACTTTAACGGATTAGCTTATTTTAGTGATGTTACATGTTTGCATGGGTAGGAGCTATTGCGTGCCTCTGGGCTAAGCTCCCAATGCTGGCATAGATGGGATGAAAGACCAGGATGTAGAACATCAATAAAAAGAGCAAATGGAATTCAATTTTCGCTTCTTTTTTTTTTTTGCTCAGTCTTTCAACTATTATGGTTGAGACAGTTTTATTGCAAGTCTCTGCATTAATGAAGAGGATATATTGGTAAACAGAAATGCATTTCATGCTCTACAAAGGGAAATTGAGTTGCTTTGGAAAAATATAGCCCCAAATTTTTAAAAAAAGTTATGATTTTTCTTTTTCTCTTAAGCGATAATTTTTCTTTAAAAAAAAAATCTCCTAAACAAAAACCGAATGAGATTTAACATTTTAAAAATGCCAAGGAGGGGTGCCTGGGAGCCTGAGTGGGTTAAGCCTCTGCCTTCAGCTCAGGTCATGATCCCAGGGTCCTGGGATCGAGACCCTCATTGGGCTCTCTGCTCAGCAGGGAGCCTGCCTTCCCTCACCCCGCCGCCTGCCCCTCTGCCTACTTGTGATCTCTGTCTGATAAATAAACAAAATCTTAAAAAAAAAAATGCCAAGGAATCTCAAGTTTTTCAGAAGTGCAATTATTTTAGGTCATATAATTTTAGTAACTTTACATATATATATGTGTATATATATACATATATATATGACTGTAAACACTGATAATTAGGGAGGAGCTGGGAAATTACTGTAAAGTTGCTCCTTTCCCCAAGAAATTCACTTTCTACAACTCAACTCTTAAGGAAACTTCAAGGCTTTGTTTTGGGTTCCAGTAACAAATATCATGATTTAACAATATCTATTTTTTTTAAAGCAACATATATCTAGATGTTCATGATGATATGAGATTACTCAAAGACCTATTTGTTCTCTTTTCATTCTCTGTAGCCTGTTTCGCCAACAACCATGTTGACCTGTATCCAGACAATGTAAATAATATCAGTTGGTTTCAGGAAGAAAAAAAAAGAAAGAAAGCTCAAAGGAGAAACCTAAACTTGTTTTGAAATAGCTCATTTAACTGAAAATCTAAGAATTTTGTGGCTTAAAACACAGAAGCTATGGGCATATACTTGTTTGAGCTGCACATATCATGATACATGTATATTACATGGATCAACTTTGGGTTGAAGAAAGAAACTCCTGGAGAAGAAATTTGCATGAGTGGCTCCTACTCGTCAACAGCCAGCTGTGATGAGTCCCGCCTGCTTCAGGTGCTCCCACATATGCAACTGGAATTCCTTCAACTACCCTGAAAAGCAGGTGACCTCATCCCCACTTTACAGGCAAGGGAACCAAAGGGATTTGCCAAAGGCTATGGAGCTAGAAAGTGACAAAGGAAGCTGGAGTTTAAAACAAGATGCCAGGGACGTCAGAACTTGTGCCCTCCCCACCGTGTCTCTCTCCTCAAAAAGCCACTTCTTACAAGAGACACAACCGCTCGACTAATAAGCCTTCAACCCTGTCATGAGGTAATGCGCTGTGTCTGGGATCGCTAATATCAAAGGCTGATTTCCGCCACTAAAGACCATCTTCCTAAAACCGTCGTCAGTATACGCAGAGCTATAAGCTCCCCAGTTGTTCTGCAGAGCATTTGAGCTCTCTTTGGAGAAAGGACACTGGAGGAAGGTGAAACTGTCATTTCTGGGTTTACTGAGGACCTGACAACAGTTTCTATCTCTGTGCCCTGCAGAGCTTCCATCACTGGCTAATTCGTCATTGCTTATTGTAAATTATGTGGAGTTTGAACAAAAAAGATAAGACTCAGAATATCAGGGAGCACAAGACTTATCCATGACCAACAGGAGAACCAACAAGAGAGTCTTCCATCCAGGCAAGGCTCTATTCTGGTTCTATGATAGCAGTAAAAGAATATACACCCCAGTATTTCCAGCCATGGTGTACTTACTCCTCCCCTCAAAAAGGAACACCTCTTTAAAAACAAATCCAAGGGGCACCTCAGTGGCTCTGTTGGTTAAGCGTCTGACTTTGGCTCAAGTCATGATCTCAGGTTCCACGGATAAAGGTGGGCGTTGGGATCCCCACTCAGCAGGGAGTCTGCTTGTCCTTCACCCTCCACCCCTCCCCCAACTCCTGTTCAGTCTCTCTCCCTCTCTCTCCCACTCTCTCTCTCTCTCTCAAATAAATAAATAAAATAATTAAATAATTCAAAATTACATTTGTGTAATTAAAGCATTTTGTTTTTCATTAGGCAAAGATATAACACAATTCCCCCTTTTTTCCCCTCCCTCCAGGCTTGTACTCTTTCTTCTGAAGACCAGTGTTGGTTTCTGCTAGATTTATATTACTCTGCTTGAAAGTCATTTTCTATAGGATGATACCTAATTTTCTTGAATAAATGGAAATACGATCGTTTTTGTATTTATGGCTTCTGGAGCACTGTTCTAAATCAAAATTTACCTAATCAGCGTTAACACTTTATAGGGTTTAGCACATTGAAAAGGAGCTGGAGGCCAAATTAACCATATCCATTTATTTATTTTTTAATTAATTAATTAATTACTTATTTTTAGAGAGAGAGAGCATGCACAAGTGGGATGGGGCGGAAAGGCAAGAGGGAGAGGGAGAGAGACAGAATCTAAGCAGGATCCACACCCCGTGTAGATCCCGACACTGGGACTTGATCTCATGACCCTGAGATCATGACCTGAGTTGAAATCAAGAGTTAGACACTTAACTGACTGAGCCATTGGTACCCCCCAATTAGCTGTTTAGTAGCAAATTATTTACTTTGTTCTCCACATAGATTATCCCATATTCTCTGTAACAAGTCTTAGATGACATTAGGATTCTACATACAAAAACCTAATAAAATATGATTAGCATAATATTTGTTTTGTTTTTACACGTTCTAAATCAATTTTGTGTGCAAATCAGATGTAATCTTGGTTTACAAAAATCTTCTGGTTTCTCCGTATGTACTCTTAAGATACAATGTAGGAGAAAATCTAGAACAGAAAGTTTTGTGGGTTTTCTGTGTGTGTGTCTTGATTTTTTTTTTTTTTTCTTTTGAGAAGAGGAGTCTTTCAGATTCTTTCTTACAAATGTAAACTTCTGAGTATGCATTTTGTTCAGTTTGCAATGAGGTTACTTCCTGAGAAACCCATTATAAGTTGAAAGGGAAGAGGAAAATGCATTTTAATATACTTCACCTACTGGATGCCATAGCTTAGCCTATCGTACCTTAAATGTGCTCAGAACGCTCACATTAGTCTACCATTGGGCAAAATCATCAAACAGGAAGCCTATTTTATAATAAAATGTTGACTATTTAACGTAGTTTGTTGAAAGTGAAAAAACAGAACGGTTGTGTGGGGACAGATGAGTGTCAGCGTACAGACTGTTGATCTCTGTGATTGGGTGGCTGACAGGGGTCGCATCACAAGAGAGGATCAGACACCACACCGTGCGCCTGAGAAAAGCTCCAAAGTATGGTAAGAAGAAGTATGGTTTCTACTGAATGTGTACTGCTTTCACACCATCAGAAAATTATAAATTGAGCCATCGTAAGTTGAGGACCGTCTCTATTAGGAAATTGAACGTTGGCAGATAAACTCCCATTTTGCATCATGACACTGAAGTTGGAAGTGCTGAACTCGTTCCAGGTCTAGGCTGAACAGGGTAGACAGGAACCATTCAAACGTGCGTAGTAAAAAGTGCCAAGTGCAAGACTAAAGTACGGAATTGAAGTGAATCATAAAAGCTGCTTTACTGAGAGGAAGAAGGGAAGGGAGATTAAATCGGTATTATTTTCTGTTTGCTTCCAAGGTGAAGCATCATGCAAATAGCCTCATTTGTTTTGCCAGCTAGAGTGATAAAAACAGTTTTCTGGACCCTCTTCTAGTTTTTTTCTAGTTCGCCTTATCACGGGACACACGTGTTAGAATGATGGTCCTCCCGTTGTTAGTGAAAACAGTTTCCCCAAACCCCGTATATTTGTGTGAAGCACAATGCCTCCCACAGACCCAGCATACTCCTACTCTATAGCGATGAGCTTGATCTTGATTTTGATTTCCAAGCATCCATGGGGAATTTCAAATTAAATGGCAGGAGGTGACCTTTAAAGTCTCTTTTCCGAGACAGCTTAGAAAGTTCTGTGGGACTCATTCCCTCCCCCTTTCCCCCTTTTTGCCTTTTAGTTTTTGATGTGTTGGTTTAAAAATCAATCATTTTGTCATTCAAGAAGTGATCAGACATTTCTAACAGGAGAGAAAGAAGGGCATGGGAAAGGATGACTTTTTACTTTAAGTGATGGTAACGAATCCTTATCAAGGAAGGTTTGTTCTGCTGAGAACTGAAGTGATCAGAGGTAAGAGGAATTTAACATTTTGCTTTCCATCAACACCAAGACTGCTTGTTGAGGCACCTCTGAGAAACAACACAAGACTACTTAGGCTCTTACCTTCTGTTGGCATAAATCTTCCCCATTGGCAATGAGAAGTTTGTTTCTTTCTTTACTGTGTATCTATGTATCTATCTATTCATTTAAAATGGAATCTTTTATATTGCAAGAGAATGAATACCACTAAATTAATACAACTAATTAATACAACTTCATATATTCTGATGAGTGAGTCTTTGCCCAGCGTTGCATCTATGAACCTGAATATCGCATGTCAGTCTTTACCCGCTTGGGTATATGCACACTGATTGCCATCACTCATCTAGGATCTAATTCAATCATCTGGGTAATAGATTTTAATGGGTTCTACAACTTCTTGATGTTCCCCAAGGGAGGGATTGTGTTTGGTTTTCCTCCCTGCATCAAGGAGACAAGTGTTGATTTAACCCATATGTAAAAGCTTGCTCTGTAAGACAGGGTGTGGTGGCCATTTAATAGAGACCCGTTTTAGCGAAACCCTCAAGTTTTTATGAGTATCCTATTCATAGCAACAGGAAGTTCTGCATAGATTATAATCTTGCACCAGTAGCTAGACACAGGTGCTGTGACCCAGCAGAGAGCTAGATCCCATGTAAGTAGAGAAAGTGCTTCTCATGTACTTAGTTGCACACTTGTACATTAGACCCCACTACTTGGAAAGGCAGCTTCAAATATGTTCTGTTATTTAAAAATGTTACAGCAATTCATCTTTTCCAAAAATATCCAGAGTTAGAGGTCTAGGAACAATTTTGTACAGATGATCTCGAGGCACAGTTTTCTAGAAGCAGAAATGCTATATATATCAGCTGCACAATGGGGAAACAATATTAATCACCACGTGATATAATTTGTGACACCTTCTATAGGCTCATCCACATTTTTAAGAGCAGAAGAACTGGCAACATGTTGTTCAAGGTCACAGAAAGAGTGCTGGTGCCAGGACTCTTGACTCCACAGTTGGCATTCTTTCTGAACGGTCTTCTGGGGAAATGTAATGTCCACTGATTCCTACTGGTAAATGACAGGTAATGTATCTGTACCTCCTAAGGGGGGGTTCTTGGCTGTCCCCAAATGCAAGCATGTTTGGCTGCCTTTCTATTCGTGCACAGGATGTGGTTTCATAGAATCTATATCAGATTTTTGTCATCATTCTGGGTGACTCCAAGGCCCAAGAACATGGCTCCTTGTCTGTCTCCAGTGCTGGGATTCAAGCTTCCATTCCATTTCAGCTGCCTACTGGAGTCAACTGTTACCACTCTATGACCCTTTATGTTCCCAACTCCCTTAAAAACTCAACAATCATATGAACTGATGAGAGACAAAACAGCACAGGGTTACTCACATGGACTCTAGAATCTGGCCCCTGGGCTTCAGACCAGTTCCAGTTTTATAATTGACTAGTGGGGCAAGTTTCCACATCATGGGAAGAGAATGGTCCCCAAAGAGCTGTTCCGATTAAATGAGTTAATATGTATAAAAAGCCAAACAGTCTGACATTCATTTGGGCGTAATAAATAGCATCTTATTAAGTCCTTCAACTTTTGACCTTCATTCTATTCTCTCCAGTCTTCACTAATATGTTTAACGAAAAAAAAAATCCCTGAGAATTTGCTTACTTCAAAGCTCAAAAATGTGACTGTGGACTTTTGAGAGAATGGCAGAGCATCTCCGTGGAAATCTTTTGGGTAACTTCTCCAAGAGTTGTTCCATATTCCAACACTGATGCCAGAGGGAGGCAGAGATGAGGTATACGTACAGCGTTGGAAGCAAAGTCCCAAATAGCTGTTGGACTCTGATAGAAGAAAACTGGGGACACCATAATCTCTGACTTTATGAGCAGGAGTGAGTTGTCCTAAAGTTCATGTCCACACAAGCATTCTGATGTGGGACTTCCAGGCAGATCTGCGAATGTGAAATCCCCTTCGTGAAAACTTCCAGTTTCTGGGCAGAAACAGATGAACAGACCGGGAAGGAACCAGAGAAAGAGAGCACATCCTGCCTCTCTAGCCCATTTTTTCTTGACTGGGACCAGGGGGACAAACCGTGCACTGCAGGACCTTAATAGGTGCTCCCTGAGGTGACCACGTGTACTTGGAAAATACCAGAGGTTCTACTTTCCTCTTGGCGATTCAGAAAGGTCATTAACATATTGAAATCTCTTAGAAGTCCTGCCGCCAAGCAGTGGGTTTAACTGTTTAAGGCCGATCCTCCTGTTCCCAACTTTTATTTGTCTTATTTTCGTCTTACCTCCCCTCAAATCTCTGAGATCAGACTTGAGATTGTCACTGCGGGGAAGATAAGTGAAACGATGGGATAGAAGACCGTGTTAACGCATTAGCCAGAGCGTGCAATTCTAGAAACTTCAGCTTTGCGGAGAGATCATTTGGAATGAGGGAGTCATACGTGTAATGCACAGACTCTGGGTTCCTCGATTCCTAAAACCAGCTCTTCACCCGGATGAGCAGCCGGTGAACCCCCTTAACTGCTCCGTCTCATTTCACTCGTCAGAAAGGCAGAGATGACAGCGCCAGTCTCACTTGCAGATCGGTTATGAGGAAGAAATAATAAGGGGGAATGAAATGAAGCTACACGGACCCTGCTCAGCAGAGGGCTTGAGGCCATCACCGGCTGTTGCGAGTTTGGTCTCCATTCCCGTGGTTTTACCCCGCAGGTTAGAGTCACAAAGTTTAAACTCTCGAGTGAAACCATGCTGCAGGGGTGAAGAGGACTCTGCCTTCAAAACAGGACACGCAGTCCTGGACTGTCACTGAAACCTCATCTCCCTAAACCGTGCCGGTGCCAAGTTTTCCACTTCCTGTGGTAAGAAGGAGCCCCTCAGTACTAACACCCCAGCCTGGGAAGTTCGCCTTGGCGGCCGTCGAGGGAAAGGTGCTGCTTCGCCTCACCGGCTACAGGATATGAAAGATAAAGATATTCATCCTTTTTGCCCTTCCTAAAAGCCAAGAAGAGCAAAACAAATAAGGCGGTAGACTTAACGCTGTCCAGCTTCCACGTGTTTTGTCAGCCTTCGCCACTAACCACCTCAGCTCTCAGAAAGGAAGGTGTTTCCAGAGAGATCTTTCATTTCTCTGACAGACAGGAGAAGCGCTGCTTCTCCACAGATCGCGAATTCCCCAACTTGCGGGAAGAGATTACGAGATAGCTCATTGAGAACTTTGGAACAAATGACAAAAAATAAAAGCTTTTGAATGTAATTTCTAGCCTACCTAGAAGACATGCTTTCCGCGCCTGGCACAGACCCCACGGTCTGTGTACCAAGAAGAGGTCCGATGGTCAACACCTCCAGCAACTTGATAAAGTGGCTCTTCTTCGATTGCAAAATTCATGCTTAGAATGTTGATGGAGCTGGGCTGTTCTCAAACAATGTTTACCCATCGTTTTCATCGTTTTGACAAGATTACACAACTGGAATGGACAGAGCTCTTGGGCCCCTTTGACAATAGATTTAATGGTCTTGCTTCTGGTCCATTCTGCTCCCAACAGTCCTTCTGTAAATGCTCAGAGGAGGCCTCCTACATAGGTGAGACCCTGGCATTCCTCACTCAGTGTGCTAAAGGTCTCCCGCCTCGCTGAGAGCACAGGGCTAGCTCAGGAAGCAGTAACTCCAGGAAATAATACCTCAGGAAGGAACAGAATATAGACGACCTAATGAAGAAATTCAGTGGAAAATATGCAAAGAACAAAGCTCTGAGTTTATGTCTAATATGTGTTATCTGTTTCCTTAATTGTCCGGCCAATTTCTGAATTTGATTTACATTAGAATAACTTCAGTGTTGACATATGAGATTTCACTCATATGGTAATATTGTGATGTTTGTTTGTGTATAAGGACCCCAAACCTTTATCTTCTGTCGTTTTCCACTATGTTGGTCCCATTAATTGATTACCATTCTATCCCCAAAGGGCTCTTCTGCATTTTTCTACCTATTCCTGGACCTGCCCCCTCCCCCCCAACTTAGGCCATTCCTGCAGGCTGCTCTCCTTCAAGTGCCTCAGGGCCTTTGCACTTCCTACCCTCAATACTTTGCCCTCAGACACAGCTCATTCTTTCTTTTTCCTAATGGCTCTGTACAAATATAATTTTACCTCAACTATTTTATATATAAAATGGCACCCATCACTTCACTCTTTCCTCCCTTGTTCTGTTTAATTGTTTTTTTATGGTTCTCCGTTTTCTTTCTCCCCTCACTATGTGTGAATTTCATCAAGGTGGAGACTTTGCTTGTTTTTGTTTACTGCTAAATCTCATGCCCCTGGAACTGTGGAACAAAAGCGTCACTAAATAAATACATGTTGAATGGATCAACATGGATAAATAAGTGAAGCATTTTCAGATCTCTTCTGCACATGCTCTTGGATATGCACAGAGAACGCACAAGGTACAACAGTTCCAACCCCAGCCCCAACCCAGCCATTCTACAGGAAATGGAGACTAAACCTAAAAATAGACCCAAGGAATGAGAAACAGGTTGGGTGGGCAGGACGTCCATAAGACACAGAATAAGAGATTTCTCATCAACCTCCCAGCTACTAGAATGAGGTATATCTCCAGCTTGTCTAGCTTCAAGAACTCTCTGATTGACTTTTCCTTGGTGTGAACTAAGCCCAGAGACAAGAGGTCAAGGTCACTGGGGAATCAGTTACTTCTGTCCCCTCGATAAGACTGACTTAACTCATCTTGACCATGTTCTTGCTCTAATTAGCAAGCATTATAAAACCACTGAGTTTCAAAGCTGGAATGGATCAACTGAGCCAACGCTCCTCATAAACAAGGAAACAATAGAGTGACATTTAAAAAAAACTCAAACGTGGGGCGCCTGGGTGGCTCAGTGGGTTAAAGCCTCTGCCTTCAGCTCAGGTCATGATCCCGGGGTCCTGAGATCGAGCCCCGCATCGGGCTCTCTGCTCAGCAGGGAGCCTGCTTCCTCCTCTCTCTTTGCCTGCCTCTCTGCCTACTTGTGATTTCTGTCTGTCAAATGAATAAAATATTAAAAAAAAAAAAACCTCAAACGTTTGCAGTCAAGGTTTGGGAAAATTATTTTTCAAGAAATAATTTCTCAAGCAATAATTTTAGATCCAAAAGAGACAAGGACCAATACATTGCTTCTAAGAGATACTCTGTAGCACCCATGTAAATTCTGGGAAAGCTTAAAATTTAACAATACAATTTTTTATCATTAAAAAGCAGTATTAGTAACACTTTTCACTGTTGTTTGATACCCAGTTTGATACACAGGAGCCCTGTGGTCTGAACAAAAAGTGACAGAGGACAATAAGGGTAGAGGGGAGAGACACCTCAGGGTGTGACCCGTCCCTGGGGGTGTCTTATGCCCATTTGGGCTGCTGTAACAAAACACCACAGACTAGATGGCTTATAAATAACCTTGAGGGCCGCCTGGGTGGCTCAGTGGGTTAAAGCCTCTGCCTGCGGCTCAGGTCATGATCCCAGGGTCCTGGGATCGAGCCCCGCATCGGGCTCTCTGTTCCTCGGAGAGTCTGCTTCCTCCTCTCTCTCTGCCTGCCTCTTTGTCTACTTGTGATCTCTGCCTGTCAAATAAATAAATAAAATCTTTAAAAACAACAACAACAAAAACATTGATTTCTTCCCGTTCTGGAGGCTGGAAGTCTTCAATCAGGGGGCCGGCCCGGTTGGGTGAGGAACCTCTTCCAGGTCCCAGATGTCTCACTGTATCCTCACATGGCGGAGACGGTGAAGGACCTCTGTAGGTCTCTTACAAGAGCACTAATCCCATCCTGAAGGCACCACCTTTGTGAACTCATCCCCTCCCAAAGGCCTCACCTCCTCAAACCACAACATTGGGAGTTAAAATCTCAACACAAGAATTTGGGGGACGAGGGCAAAAACACTCAGATCATAGCAGGGAGTTTTGAGATCTCCACAGAAGATCCCTGGGATTTGGCCTTGCTGATGAACAAAGGCCCGTCTTTTTCATTACAACCCAGAGACCTATCTAAGCTCACTTCTGCAAGCTACATGTGCCCACGCAAACGCGAGAGCGTGATTCCTGGCCCCGAGCAAAGAGCTGAGGATTAGACTGCAGTTTTAAAAGTCAAGGTTATTTATACCTCACTTCCAGTGACCTCACAGGCAGAGGACTTGGGTGATCTTTCAGGCATAGCCTGACTTCTTGGCATCGACACTGGATTTGATCTACTGAAAAGCACTCATACCTGCCAGACACTTCTTCTCAACTTGAGTCCTGACCTTGGTCTCTCCTGGTGTCCCTGCTCTTCAGTGAGAATCTCCTGCTGTGGCCGTGGACACTTGTTCACCATTTGTGACGCTGGACTTCAGGTTTAGGGTATTATAGGCTCACTTATGGAAGAAATATTCTACTGACTTTTTTTCTTCAGAATAATAAACTGGATTGAAATAGGCTATAACGAGGAAAAAATATCAACACAAAAACTAAACCCCAAAAATTGAGAAGTAGGGGTGCCTGGGTAGCTCAGTCGATTAAGCATCTGCCTTCGCCTCAGGTCATGATCCCGGGGTCCTGGGATTGAGCCTTACATGCGGCACCCTGTTCAGCAGGAATCCTGCTTCTCCCTCTCCCTCTGCCTCTGCTCCTCCTGCTGCGTGCTCACTCTCTCTCTCAAATAAATACAATGTTTTAAAAAATTAAGAAGTAAAGTTACAAACATAAGTGGGAAATAAACTCTATTTTTGGGGTCTTGGAAACTATGGTGTTTTGTTTGAATAATTAAAGATGTCAACAAACATACGAGCTGCTGCAATTCCAAACTATACATTTCTTAACTTTACTCTACAGCAAATAAACGGTCATGTGTAAAGAGACAAGCAAAAGGACAACACAGCTAAGTGCCCAAAACTGCCTCTGTCCCATTTGGACCTCGCATGGATGCTCTCCTTTCCTGCATTTGCATACTCCTCAGCCTTGATACCGAGTGTGGACTATCCATCAATCTTAGTCCTACATTTAAAACTCATTAAAAATCTGTTTGCCATTCCTCTCAGAGATTAATCGCATAAGTCCAACATAATAGCTTTGCCAATTTAAGTGCTCCCGCTTCAACATTTCATTTCAAGTGTACTGTAATTATATTATATTGCTTCTGGCCAAGTTAGAAAATGTATTCAAATAATAATCCTATTTTGGGTATAGGGTACACTGTTAGGACTATTTCTCATGTTAATTAAGCACGAAACTCGAAAAAGTACTTATAAGTGTGTACTGAGGTAAGACAATCTGTCTATCTATCTACCTATCCATCCACCCATCCATCCATCCATTCATCTCTTAAATTGTGCAGTAAATACCTATAAATCCATAAGGAGGGCTAATTATTTATTCTTTGGGTGTGTTGGCTTTTTGTACCACTATTTTTGTATCTTTCAGTTGTGTTTTTAAAAAAAAATTACACCAGAGACTTCAGGCTTACGAACATGTGAGTCGTGGGAACTTGGGTCCCAGTTGTGTGTTTTGAGGAATCACTTGTGGTGACTCAGTCCTAGCAGGGAGAAGAAAGCACTTCCTGGCATCACTTTCCACTTTCTCAACTCTTGACTGACTCTTTGCCAGGATTCATTGAGAGCGCAAACCCCCTGCCATAGTTGTACCAGATACCCAAAAAAGCATAAATGCATGTGTTTTCAATATAAAAATAAGTATTTTAAGGACTCTTTTTTTGTCATGCAAAAACCAAACACTGACTCAATTTCTATTATTATTATTATTATTATTATTATTATCAGAAAGCAGGGGAGGCAAGTGTTTATGAACTATAGGTCCAGCTAAATTTTGGCAGCTGGGAAAGTGAATCTGTAAACGAGAGAGACAGATTTCTTACTTTCTTTTCCATTCCCAACTGATGAGTGAGGCAGGCTCTATAGAGACTGGCAAAATGTGTTCATTTAGAAGCAATTTTAGTTTTGTTGATTTAACTTTTGTTAACTAGTAGTGACTGAGAACTAAAATTCACTTTTGAGATTGTATCTAAATGGTATCGTTTAAAACTAAACTGTAAACACGGATGTTTCATTCGTTTATTGACCTCCCCACCCAGATGCCTAGGCCTCTAGGTATGTTTAGGGAAATTCAGTCATTAATCAAAACAAAAATTTCTACTTCTGTTGTTGAGAGAGGACCTTAGATGGAATAAACAAGTAAAAAAGTACATAGTATGTTGGAAGGTGAGAAAGAGGAAGCGGGGATATGTAGGGTAAGGGTTCAGATCTAAATAAAGTATTGGGAGGGCTTCACCAAGCAGGTGTTAAGAGGGAGCAGGTGATGAGATATGGAAAGAGAGGCCCAGGTAGAGGAAAGAGCATCTTCAATGTCCCCCAGGGGAGACAGAACCCCAAGGGCTGGTGTCACCCGCCCAGGGAATGGCTGACATCCGAAGGTAAGCTCAGTCCTAACTGGGACTTTGACATTTAATCTGAGTATCTTGAGAGGCAAGAAGTACTTGATCGAAGGAGTCAAACAAGCTGACGTAAGCTTTGAAGGATCACACTGACTCTTGGGTTCAGAATGGACCATGGAGTTGCTGAAGCTGGGAGGCCAGTCATGGCCCACCGGCAACTATTCAGGTGTGAAGGGCGGTGGGCCAGTTGGGTAAGGAGGTGATGAGAAGTGGATGATCCCGCTAGATGATGAAGGTAAGGGGACAGGATTGGCTGCTGGGTAGAATATGGGGTTTAAGAGGCAAAAGGAGCTGAGACTGACTCACATACTTTATTAACGAAAATGCTACAAATATTCAATCACGGTTTTGATATAGGCTTTCAGTCATGGTGCTTATCTTTACTACAAATACCAAACGTGGAAGAGGAAATGCCTTCTCTAGTCACCTTGAGTCAGGTAGAAATCCCCAAATGATTTCTCCTCATGTGCCTCGTTTTTCCAAATTAGAAGGATATTTCTCTCTTCTTCCCCTCCCCCATTTTTTTCTTCAGACTCCGTGATCACCATAACTGTTTTTTGTCTTTTGGAAAACACATTTTTCTTAAATAATGCCATTAAAAGGGACTGAAAACATTTTGTATTCTCACAAAATCACTGTTCACATTGTTATTAATATGCCTAACTTTTCCCATTAAGTGTATTACAATATTTTCCAAAAATTCGCACTCTTTCACTATGTATGCTCCTTCAGAGTTTTTCTAGAAATAACACAAAATATCCACAACTGGACTTTTTTTTTTTTTTTTTTTTGCGTTCTCTCCCTGCCCGTGTTGTTACTTTCACAGTTAAGAGGTCGCTGTCCATGACCACGAATGAAGATGCATGTTTTAGCAGATGGGAAAAACCGGACTCATGATACATGCAGCAACTGTGCACCTGGGCACCCTCATAACCTGTGGCCCAATTTTGAAACCAAAGGACTAAGTGGACAAAAGTGAGACAGCCTTCCTGTCACCTTTATTTTTGCCAAACTGACTCGAAGGAAGATCACATTTGACTGTGCGGTTCCTGATGCATAATTATTTCTGCCGCAAGCTCCTGAAAACCTCACAGCCATCATGCAACATCTGTTTCCCCTTCCAAATGGTTTGGGCCCTAAAAATATTAAAACCAATTAAGGTGGTTAAATAAATTTAGCAGGCTGGTCTGGTTTAGCCTCTCCAAAAATACTGGCGAGAAGATGACCAAATCCATCTGGAGTTTTTTTTTTTTTTATTATTCCTTGGGAATTTCATTATAAAAATGAGGATGCTGCCACAGGCCAGGCTGGCCTCCTCATGCAGAAAGCAGTCAGAGACAGGAGTCAGCGTCAATCCGGGGGTGCAGATGGTCATTTTTGGAAAAGCTTCCCGAATGGCCGACTTCATGGAAACAGATGAGGAATACAACTAAAACAGAGTTTATGGGACTTTTATTTTCTAATTTATAAAGAAAAAACAATGCTTAAAAACTGACTGCTCTTTCCTGCAGCCATTCATCTGGAAGGTACTCATTCAGAAGAGTTACGTTGAGTTCCAGACCTTTTATCAGTATCTTGAAACTCATCTGTCGGTTTACTGAGTTCCTTTGGAGCTCTTGCCTTTGGAAAAAAGATTGAAGAAAATATGGCAAAACATACTAGCTAGTGTCTTCCAAATTCTATAATCAAATCAACACTAGCGTATGACACATCTCATTTTGAGGAAAATCTATGGACTCCAGTGTGAAAAAATACTAAGAATAATAAATAATTTAATCTTCTCTCTTCTCCTTTTCTGAAGATTCAAGTATTGTCAGCTACCCCCTTCCATCCTAACTTGACGTACTTAAAAAAAAAAAAAAGCCTCTAAAATGACAGTAAAGAATCACTTGCTGAAGAGAGTACCTATCCCCAGACTCCTGAGATACTGGGGAGATGACAGCCATGTCCAAGGCCCCTGTTAGCGGTGGTTCTGTGAGGCCATTGGTATGAAAGTTACTGGTGCCTTCTCATCTACTTGCCCTCCCCCCTCCCACCCAATTGATTCTTTGTGACAAGATCATTTTGGGGGGAAATGATGTTCTATGTGGTCAAATTTCTGCCCCTGCATGTGCAGAAGCACGGATGTTCCACAGGTGGAATTAACAATGAAAGAGAACTGTGCCATGGTGATCTTTTCAGGGTATCAGGTATCCTGAGTGTTTTCTAGAAGCAGACGCTGGACACAGCAGGGGCACAGAACTTGGAATAGGGTCCTGCTGCCCAGGACCGGAATTTCCTTGCTCACAAGGAAATTCACGGATGCTGTGCAAAGAGCGTGAAAGCTGAGCCAGAAGGCTGGTGCCCACTCTGCTGCCCAGATGTGCAGCAAGTGTCCATGGAGCCAGCACAGGCTGCCGATTCCGTCAACAGAGTGAGGACAGCTAGACCCTCCTAGACCCTCATGCCCCTAATCTGGACACGATAGGCCAGACCTACTCTGTGACCACTTCATCCCCCACCTTTCTCTTTCGGGGTGGTTTCTGCTTGGCTTGGCTTGGCTTGATTTGGAAGGAACTGGCCCAGAGATGCCCCTCTCTCCTTCTTCCATGTTGGCATTAGTCTCCGTACATGTCCAAGGTCCTGACATCTGCGATGTGTCCGGAGTGAGGGGCTATTGGCATCAGGCCTGCCCCTGCCCCGAATATTCACGAACATAAAACATTTTTTAACATGTTCTGGGTTTTGAAATATAATTTTGTTTGTTTTCTCTATGTTATGTATGTATAAAACTAAATGAACAAGTACTTTTTACTAGATTTTTTTGTAAAAATATGTTTGGGTTCCTGGTAATATCTTTCTATGTAAAGAAAATTCAGTGTCATTTGAACAGTGCTTATTGGAGATTTAATCTTAGTATTAAGGGTAGAAACTCTTAAAACAGATTCCGACCAATTATAGCTGTATTGTGTAACTAACATTCCATTTTTTTAGATATGCAGAAGTATTTCAAACCTTTAATAAGTGTCTTTAAACATCTACCATATGCATAGTACTTTTATGGGGCATAAATGTGAGTAAGTACACCTGTTTTTATATTTAGTTTATAAAAAGAATAGGATAAAAAGTGCATCTTAGGGACACCAGGGTGGCTCAGTGGGTTAAGCATCTGCCTTTGCCCACGTCATGTTCTCAGGGTCCCGAGATCAAGTCCCGCATGGGCTCCCTGCTCAGTGGGGAGTCTGCTTCTCCCTTTCCCTCTGCCCCTGCTCATGTGCTTTCTCTTTCTCTCTCTCTCACAAATAAATTAATCAAATCTTTATAAAAAATTGTGTGATAGCTTTTAGTGAGGCTATGCTATGCTTCCTCTTTTAACTAATGTATTTGTTAGTTTCTTCTTCTTTTAATCATATTAGAGAGTTAAAACTGTTTCAGTGTAAAATGCCAAACTGGGATCATTATTCTAAACGACACCAAGAAATGGCAAAAGCAGTGGAGAAAAAGAATAAGCGGCACAAGTAGTGATAAAAGAAAACTAGTCCTTGATCAGGGTGCCAGGTATCCTGGCAGCAAGGTGGTCCCCAGTGCACAAAAGAGGGAATTAATGGGAATGTGACAGGTTATGGGATCCTTCGGAATCAGAGTTCCTAAATATCAGTCAGGTCTTCTAGCCGATGGAGAAAAAGGTGAGAGGAGAAAAGTGATTTTTTTGTGTGTAAGCATAAAATGGAAATTCATTAAGTTGAACAATAAGTCCATTTATGACACTTTGGATTTAAAAAGGGGGATTATACAGGGCCCAGCAGGCAAACAATAGATAAACTCTTATCTATTGTTTGCGGGAATGTAAGTCAGTCCAACCAACTATGGAAAACAGTATGGAGGTTTCATGCAACATTAAAAACAGACCTACATACGATCCAGCACCCCTACTCCTGAGTATGTTTCCAGGATTCCAAAGAGGTATCTGATATTTATCATGTTATTTCACATCAGCCAAGATATGGAAATGACCCAAATGCCCATCAATGGATGAATGGATAAAAAAGATGTGGTACGGGACACCTGGGTGGCTCAGTTGGTTAAGCGGCTGCCTTCGGCTCGGGTCCTGATTCCAGCGTTCTGGGATCGAGTCCCACATCGGGCTCCTTGCTGGGCAGGGAGCCTGCTTCTCCCTCTGCCTCTGCCTGCCACTCTGTCTGCCTGTGCTCGCTCTCTCCCTCTCTCTCTGACAAATAAATAAATTAAAAAAAAAAAAAAAAAAAAAAGATGTGGTACATAAACAGTACAGAATATTAGTTGGGTATGGGAAAGGAGGATATCCTTTCATTTGTGACAACAAGGATGGACCTTGAGCACATTATGCTAAGCAAGAAAGGGAAGAGAGAGAAAGGCAGTACTCTATGATCTCATTTATACGTGGAATCTACTAAAGGCAAACCTGTAAAAAACAGAGAGTAAAATGGTGATTTTACCAGGGAATAGAGTGTCGGGGGTAAGCGTACGGTGTTTAAGGTATAAACTTGTAAGAAGTAGTAGGTAAGCTATGGAGAACTATTGCACAGTGTAATGAATATACCCAATAATTCTGTACTTTAATTGTGTAATTTGAGAAATACGCCTACACGGGCAATCATGTTACAACAGATTCATCTACCAAAGTAGCACCCGGTATACTTTCAACTTATACAATGTTTTACATCAGATTTATTCAATAAAAATAAATAAATAAATGAGGAGATTATGAGGTACTTTTCAATCAACAAAAACTCGGGATAAAAATCTGGGGAAAGAATGAAACCATCTCAACGGCTCCATGGATGCGTAAATCACAGAAAGCAGGAACCCGTCAAAAACCAGCAAATTTTCAAGTCCGTGTCTAGACACAGTTTCCAAGATGTTTGTCACACCCTTGACCCCTATTCTGAAATGCCCAATGGGTGTGTTGGCAATACTGGGGTTACTCAAACATTCCCATGAGGCTTTAATTTTAATGACTATACTTCCTCATTTCTAGAAATTCGATGTGAGTCCTTTTTCAATTTTTATACTTTCTTATTTTATTGTTGCTTTAAGTTTGCTCTAGTAACTCAGATTCCTGGCTTGCTAATCATTCTGTTTGTTGAAATCCCTGACTCCTTCATGGTGACTCCCACGTCTCGTCACTTGACATTTTTAACTCTGAGCTCCTGTTCAACAGCGCTTTCTCTTTCTTTCCCATGAGATTCTTTCATGATCTGCTTTGTGGAAGGGCCTTCCAGAGAAGTGCTACACCGCCTACGCCGGGGCCTAAGGGCTCTGGACAAGCTCTTTGGTTTAATCTTTTCAGCTTGGGTTTCTGCACAACACACAGGATGTAAATTCAGACGCTACCCTCCAACCAGTCTAGAGTTTGGGTCTCTCAAGGGAGAGTGTTTTCCCCACCAAAGTGCCCTGGGTGGGCAGGCCACCCTGTTGATTCCAAACCAGTGGCCAGAGACCTTCTAGCTCCTTCCGGAGATGGGGCTGGACTTTGTCTCAGGCATTGTGTAGAGATGTTCCAGCTCCCTCCTCATCCAGGGTAAAACGGCATCCTTTTCTCTAGGTGGGCACTTAGTCGGTCTGGGCTTCTCCAACAAAGCATTATAGACCGGCGGGCTTACAAACAACAGAAAATTAGTTCTCACAGTTCTGAAGGCTGAAGGTCTGAGATCAGGGTGCCAGACTGGCTGGATTCTGGTGAGAACCCTCTTCCTGGCTTGCAAGTCTGCCCCCTCCTCATTGTAGCCTCACCTGGTAGAAGGAGTGAAGGAGCTTCTGGGGTCTCTTTTATAAGGGCATTATACCGTTCGTAAGGCTCCACACTCGTGATCTAATCACCTCCCAAAGACCCTTCCTCCAAGTATGGTCACAATGGGGATTAAGTTCTAATATATGACTTTGGAGCGTGAGACACAGACATTCAGCCTATAGCTATGGGGGTAGAGCATCTGGTCCTCTTTCCTCTCGGTTTATACCTGGATCTTAAACTCAAAGCCTTGATTTGAAGTTCCATTCCATTGGCTTTGATTCCTCCATTTCTGGGGCCTGGAGATATCCTTTTCTTTCCTTGGAGATAAGCTATGTATTAATTTTTGGGTCATATTTTATTGATGACTCCTAAGCGTTTCTAGTATGCAGAAAGAAGGCCAGTCGACATCAGCGCAGTCAGCCATGTTGTCGGAAGTTGGGTGACTCAATATTGAAGCCAGCTCACTAAACCCAGATCCTCTTAATTCACTTTCGGCCCAGAAAGGTGTAAAGCTGCTGCATTTATGGGAGCAACAGGGGACAGAAACCTGGATGCATTTTCAGAGACATCAGTCAAGCGGCTGACGGCCCATTACAAGCAGAGACGACCACATCACTGTGGCTGATAAAAGGCAGCTTCTAAGTCCTGTGTGGTTCAGACCAGAAAACCCACAGTCCAGTTCCATGAGATGTAGTCCACCTTTGCAGAGTTCAAGCCTGCCGTCCTCACTGGATGTTTTTCGTTAGTGTTGGAAATACAACCTTAGACCATTTTCTTTTCTTTTGTAAATGTTTCCCAACGTTCTGTTTTCAACTTGAAAACCACCAGGGTAGACCTTTCCCTCCTTTCAGCAACCCACCCCATTTCATCAGGGATTAAGTGCTATTGATTCCAATACTTTATTGTCTTGCCTCATGCTTCTCACTCATTCTTGCTTCTGTTGCTTTGGTCCAGGTACTCAGCATTATCTCACCTAGCTTTCTAAGGTCTCCTACTTGATCTACTGCTCCTTCTGCACTCGAGCCTTTGGAGGGCTTCTAGAATTCATATTTTATGACTCAGCCCTTCTGAGGCTCCCAAAGACAATCAAAATATATTCCAACTTGCTTAGTACAGTGTAAAATAATTGTTATCCTACTCCAATCTTGCCCCCACTAATTTACTAGATTATATATTTTAGAATAGTCTTAGCTTTATAGAAAAACTAGGAAAATAGTATAGAGTTCCCATATACCGCACATTCAGTTTTTCCCCTTTATTAAATATTTTATATAGTATGGCATATTTAGCACAATTATCAAGCCAATATTGGTATACTATCACTAACTAAAGGCCATAATTTATCAAGATTTCCTAGTTTTTATCTAATATCCGTTTTTTGTCCCAGGAACCTACCCACCAGGACTCTACTGGTAGTTGTCATGTCTCCTTAAACTCCTCTTGGACAGTTTCACAGACTTTTATTTATTTATTTTTTTGTCTTTGACGACTTTTGACAGTTTTCTTGAGTGGTAGTCAGACATTTTATAGAATATCCCATTATTAGGATTTGACTTACTTTTTCTCATGATAAGACTGGGATTATGGTTTCAGGGAGGAAGACCACAGAGGTAAAGTGGTAAGTTCATCACATCATAACAAGGGTATCCGCATGACTGAGCACTATGGACGTTGACCTTGACCACCCAGCCGAGGCAATGTTTGTTTGTTTTTATCCCCTTTCAGGACTCTGGGTGCAATGACCTCTACAGCTCACACGCTGGTTCATGGCATTCACTTAAGAAGGTTTTCAACGAGGTCGATCTTCTGTTCCATTTTATTTTATTACTTTTTCCCCTGCTCCTCTATCCTCCCACACTCTAATGTATTAAACAGATAACCATCTTATTCATCTCTCCTATTAGAGAAAAGGTAGTATTTTTGCACATACAATTTAAAAACACATGCATGCTATAATACACTAAAAAACTTAAAATAACATTATGTTTTGAGAATATTATTTCTGGTCACTGCTTAAAAGTCCTTTGGGCTCATCAACTATATTTTCTTTCATCCATGATTCAAATAATGAAACCTAGAATGCTTCTAGCCTCGGAGTCCACACCCAATGCTACAGTTAATGCCTGGCTTGAGTCTCTTTATGGTTCCATGAGGGGAATTTCTCCCTTGTATATACCCCCAGAGCTGGATATGCTCGGTGCTGGGGCTATCTGTCGTCTGGCTCCAGAGGGGCCACACCTGTTTCCATGAGCTGTTTGCCCATCTCCTGGCCAGGATTTCATATGATTTGACTTTTGAACCTTCCCCATGTTGATAGTTATAAAGTGGACCATCCTTCTTGTTTTAATCTGTATTTCTGATTCTTGCTGTATCAGGGTTCCTGTATCCCAAGGCCAGTCAAGCTGACACATAAAATGAACCACATCAATTAGTAAGACCTAACTTATTTTACAGGTCTTGGCGTATGTTTTCCTCTTATTGAGAACAGTCTCACCATAGCCTTTGTCCCTTTTTATTGTGTGTGTGTATTTTTGCCCTTCCAGTAGCTGTAAGAAACTTCTTGGTGTACTCTGGATGTGAATCTGTCCATCAGTTTTACATGTTGTCATCTACCTTGTCCCAACTGTCACCTTTGTTTACGATGTTCTTAATTAAACCAGTAATCTTTAATTTTGATGTAGTCCAATACATCAAATTCTCTACTCAGGTTTTGGCCTTTGGGTATCTTGTTTGAGAAATACTTATCTTCCTCATGGTCACCAATATACTTTCCAGATATGAAATTATAGGTCTTGATATTGAGATGAAACGAATTCTTCCCCACGTAGCGAGCCGATTTCCAACATCATGCAAATACTCATTTCTGAGCCTATGATTCATGATGCCAAGACCACCAAATGCATGGTTTCCTTAAGAACCCAGGTCTGATTCTGAATTCTAGTTTGTTTGCTGAGTTATATGTCTCATCACTCATGAATATTCATCACAGTCAATGCAGGTCCTAATAAAAACATACTTACATAAGTTACAGTTAAATGGGCTTAGGTTTTCCTCTTCTCCTTATATCCATACTTTACTTGCTTTTTAAGATCCAACCTCTGTGTGAGTCCTCCCCAATTATGCCTTTTAATTTAATTGCTTAACTCACTCAAGTTAGTTCAAGGACCCTGACCCCTCTTTAACACTGAACCCAGGAAAGTTTGAGAAGCAGAGAGGAAAGGGCAAGGATTCTGACCTCAGACATCTGGGTTAAATCTTTACCACTGACGAGCTCCATGACCACAGACAGATAACCTTGTGCATCACATCTGTGGTCTCCTTATCATATGGGGCACAACAAAACAAGAAAATTATCTAACAATTTTTGCACACCTTCCACGTAGCATTAGGAACTAGCCGAGATAACCTTCATTTTATAGATAAGAATTGGAAGCTTGTCCAAATGTGCACAGCTAATGAGTAAGCGGGAAGGTAGGGCCTTGATCCCAGGATATCTAAGTAGATGAAGCCTGTGCTTCTACTATTATCCTGTATTCCCTTGTTTGGACTGCGGGGAGAGGCCAGGTACGCCTCTTAGGTGTGGACTTTAATGACCGGGAATTATTATTTGCCCAACTCCTCAACTATGGACTGGAGACAAAGTATCTCACAGCCTCCGCTGGTCCTGGTGGCTTTGTGACAGCCAGCATCGATGGAACATTCTCCATGGGGGGAATAAGAAATTCACTGTCTTTATCTGAAAAAAGCATGAAAAAAAACCAAAAACCAAAAAACAAACAACAGCCCCCTGGGAGTGAAGGCTGAAAGTTTTTGCAAAGCCCTATCCTAAGCATTCAGATGCTTTTCTTCACTTATGCCTCATATCATTCGAATGTGGCTGATACTGATTTCCCCGATAACTGGGATTGGGCTTGGTCAAAAGAATCCTCCCAATTACACGACTAGGAGGGCAGAACCAAGCTTTGAGCCAGATTTCTCAGTCTCCCAATCCTTCTTTCTAATTTAACTACTACTTGGTTCAAAATCGATAACCTGAATACATTTTCTAACTTATAATCTAGTGTTCTATTTTCTTCTTATAACACCTTATTACACATTTTTCTAGTCTAAGAAATGAAATTAAATACAGGTTTAATTTCACATTAAACACGTTTCCCTACTGCATTAAAAAGTTTCTTCCATTTTTTTTTCTTTAGGAAGAAACGGATTATACTCAGAATACTGTTCCTTCCTATTGTCTTTAAAACAGTGATGCTATCAACGTCTGCAAATAACACATTCCAGGAAGAGAATATTGCTTTTGATAAAGGTATTTACCGACAATAAATACTAAACAAATTGAGAGCACATGCTACTAATTAGCGTGCCCCTCTCAATCTGACAGACACATATTGACTGTGACTTTTAAAAGCTCAGACAGTTCATTCTATAAAGGCCAAAAACTGGTCCATTAAATATCGTGCCAAAATCATTCTGAGAAAAATTGATATGGGAACTTCTGTCATTGTAAAGACTTAATTTCCAAGTAGGAGTTACCAGTGCCAAAAATAATAAATATCACTGTCAAGAAGAAAAGGATCTAGGTCAAATATAGAATTAGTTCCAAAGTAAAGCTACAAGAGCCTGGAATTTGGTACTCTTTAAATATTAAAATTGTTGAAGTGCATAGTCTCTATGTCTGGTTCCATTTTGTCCATAATACAGGCTGGTAAAAGCACGTGTCTTTCTGTTAGCATATGTAAAACAATTTAGCTTTTAATTTATGTTCAGAGGCAAACACTATAATATCTAGAGATATCCCTAAAACCTGTTTAATTTCTTGCTTTAAAAATTAAGTGTGGGCAAAGCAAAGTGTCATAGTGTGAGGCTTTTTTTTTTTTAAAGATTTTATTTATTTATTTGACAGATCACAAGTAAGGCAGAGAGGCAGGCAGAGAGAGAGGAGGAAGCAGGCTCCCTGCTGAGCAGAGAGCCCGATGTGGGGCTCAATCCCAGGACCCTGGGATCATGACCTGAGCCGAAGGCAGAGGCTTTAACCCGCTGAGCCACCCAGGCGCCCGTGGGGCTCTTTTTTTACATAAGGACTTACTCATCCTCAGGTGTTTTTTTTTTTTGTTTTTTTGTTTTTTTTTTTAGGGTGGATTTTCTTTTCATTCTTATGAATGAAACACTGAACTTAACAGAACCCTTACTAACATGCTAATTCTTACTTCACAATAGATGGGATAACCAGCAGTATATTTCAACAGAATTATCTCATGGTTTGCCACTGCTTTGTATAATATTCTTGGCACCAGTACCACAGTTCCAATTATTTTAGCTTTTTGCTATTACAGTGAAGGGAGATTTTACCTCTCATTACACTTTTCCTAAATTTTTTCAGTTTCACCCATTCATTTTCCCAGATAAACCTTAGATTAATCTTTCTTTCCTATATTCTTGACTCATCCCTAATGAATTGTTTCTTTAACTGGAATTATATTAATCCATAAGTGTACTTTGGGAGAACTTACATCTTTTCAGTGTTCATGTGTATTGATTTTGTACTTCTCTGCATTGAGATTCCAAACATTTTCAGTTAAAATAACTTCCAAGAATGTTACAGTTTCGTTGCTTCTAAATTTGAGATCTTATACTGTTAAATTTTCCTAACAGGTTCTTATACATAGTTATGGCTACTATTGATTTTTATATTATAGTCTATTTTCTAATTTGGAAACATATACAGTGTGAAAGTGTTAGACTGACCAGCAATTATGTGACATCAAGTTCAGTACAGAGAGTGAAATGGATGAAACCAAAATGTTTCTCAGTCTGGATGAAGACAAGAGACCTTTAGTGCTTAAGTTTTAGTACTGTTGCCTGTACTCCAAATTTAGTGGCAAGTCAAAATCTTCAGCAGAAAATACAAAACAGATTGCCAGAACTCAAGAAATAAAGTAATGGGATTCATATTATAGCTGGATTTTTTGAATAAAGGACTTAAGAAGAAGGGACAACAATTACATTCTCAAAGATTTTATGGCATCCAACAGAAGCCAGCCAGTGGCAGGGGAGGGGAGAAGAGAGCAAATGCAAAATCAATAAGAAGCAAATGTGACTAGTAGCACCTTCTAGCTCACTCTGGTATTGAATGTCCACATGGTTTATTGTAAGTAATAAGCTTTCTCTAGACCAAGTAATAACGATATGAGCAACACCTGACATCCCAAGGGCATCCTATCATTTGAGAAGGGGATACTGAGTTTTGAATGGAGTGGCATTGCTGGTGGCCTCCTTCCAAAGGAGGGAGCCCAAGCAAGTTTGCTCTTACTGCCCTGAGAAGAATTCACTGGTACACTCAAGGTGTGGGTGGTGGGGGCCGGTGTGGGGTGTGGGGGGAGGGCTGCGGATGGCTTCATCGGCACTGCAGGGAAGACATTCATATCAAGGGACAGTTAAAAACCTGTCCTGGAGCACAATGGAGAGGACACACTGAGTATCTGCACAGTCAATACACTGTGAGAAGATCAATGACTGAATCAAGAAGTGAAGAGCAAGTTAGCAAGGACAACTGTGGATAAGAGGACAAGTTATGCTGCTGTTCCGGTGAGCATGCTGGTCCTAGTGCAGGGACAGGGTGGGACATAGCCCTGTTTCCTCATAGATTTTAAGCTCCTGCCCACACACGTGACCAAATCTGACTGCAATTAAAGAGCTCTTTCTTCCTTGGTAAGTAACAAATGAGCATTAAGAAAACCATCCATGCTGCTTGGAGTACAGGGAAGACAACCAACATATGCAAAAATGATCATTTGGTTTACACTGACATTTGCCTATAGAAAAACTCTGAACCTTTGCAACTATAGGTTTTTACATTCTGTGAAATTAGAAAAACAAGAGCAACAATCCAGCATGGTTTGTATGGGTAAGACTTCCATCAGTTATTTAGATAATTATCATTTACTTATTTAACAATTCAAGTAATTACTAGCTCCTATACCACGCACTGTGCAAGGTACTGTATCTTTCTCTCCCATCTTCCCCAAATGAGCAAGATTTACCAAGGATGTTCCAGTGTATTAGGAGGAACATAAAAGCACTTAAATATTGTCACTCAAAAAATATTTTTGTAACACTAAGAATCAAGTTTCAAAAATGATCCTGGGAGAACCCAGAAGGAAGAGAAGGTAAGAGTTGCCTGGATATTATGGACTGAATGCTTGTGTCCATCCCCACATTCATATATTGAACCCCCTCCCTGTAACCTCAAAGACAACTGTCACCAGAGTCAGACTATCCCGACACCCTGACTCAAACTCAGAGCCTTCAGAACCGTGAGTAATAAATTTCTCTTGTTTGCAAGCTACCCACTCTAAGGTGCTTTGTTGTAGCAGCCCAAACAGAGTAAGACAGAAATTGATGAAGAGATGAGAATCAAAAATGCACCTTAGTGGAGGTAGGACTCGACCTTGGCCTTGGAACCTGGGTAGCTTTCAAAATAGAGGTGGGGACTAGAGGTTTTCCTAGAGAGCAAATCAGAGAGAGGGCACCAACAGAGAAGGCACCTGGCATACATCTGCTAAAAAAATCACGGGCTGGTTTGAAGTAGCACCGTGAATACTGAATGGAAAAATAGTTTTCTCTTATGACAGATCTTTGAAGACCATGATAATGGCAATTTCTTGGTTTTGAAGTCATTATATGAGTTCCAACTGAGACCCTGAGATTAAGTCCTGCTAGTTCAACAAGTTGCCTATGGCTGTTTCCCAAGTCTTGTCCGCATTATTACAAATTACCTTCCAGAGTGCCCTTGAGGTGTCCTCTCACCAGCTCTGTACACTAGAGCCATGCTTCTGTGCCAACTTGCTACCACCCATTTTTGCATTTGCCTAGCAAAGCTGAGGTGTGATCAACAGAGCTATGCTGCCTCAACAAAGAGAATTTTTGGAACCATCACTCAGACGTCTACGGAAGTCTTTAAGGTACGGGTTATAGATTCCGCCATGTTTCAGGTATCAGCACCAGACTCCCTCCACACTGCAAAGAAGCCGATTTACCTTCTGAGCTTTGTCTCGCATCGGTAGCCTGGAAACTGGCAGAAAGTAAGAGCTTAGAATTGACAAGAGTTGTTTTTTGTCTTTTGTTTTTGTTTTTGGTCCCATAAGACCAAGGGGCTAAATGACTTGTCAAAGCTTGCTTGAGAAACCACATTGCCAGAAATTAAATTCCAGCCACTCAAGGAGTTGCATGCCTAATTCTTACTGTCTTCTACCCAGAGCCTAGAAGTGAACAACCGAGAGCATAAAAATGTCCCATTAGGGTTCCAGGGTATTTTCTACATGCCTCATTTGGATGTGCAGATGCTTGGTTAGACTCTTGCTTTCAGGAGTTTAGGGGAAGCACTCTATAAAGAGTGAACGCAGATCAAGACAGACTTCAATGTGTTAAGATTTCCCAGCGCCAGAGAGGCAAACTGAGAACCCGAGACACAGAAACTTGAGCAGTGGAATTTGTAATATGGAGCAGAGGGTCAACAGATACGCGGAAGCAGACACTGGCACAGTGAAACCTTTCTATTCCCCCACTTTCTATATTTAAACGCAGAATGGCTTTGGGCATCTTATGTCCTATATTCACATAAAGGAAAGAAATAGATGACTTTATGTGGCTCAACCTGGATGGACTCAAACCAGATGATTCAGGAAACTAATTAACTTGGAAAATCCACTTAAGGACTTGTAACTCTATCAATAGTCTTACATTATTAATGACTTTCCAGAGTTTCAGGATCTCTTTCAATTCCCGCTTGACCATTCTATGCTCAGCTATAATTACCAATAAGAGTTACTGCTTGGACCATTTACTGGGTGCTAAGCGACATGATGTGTAAGTTCCATGCACAATTGCACTCAAACTTTTCAATGATAACGCAAGGCATGTATCATTACCCATGTTTCTCAGGCGAGCCAGGGGAGGGTTCAGATGGGTAAGGAAAGTCTCCAGCGATCCCACGGCCAGATGGAGGAAAATGCCAACACGAACCCGGCTGATTCCATACCATTTTCACACATTCAAAACCGCACACTTCACATGGCCAATGAGCTTTCTAGTCACACCTTCTCTCACATTTCTTTCTCTGTAAATAACATCCCCCTGCTGTCCAGTACAGGGATATGGCCAGAGGATGTTGTCTCTGGGTAGAGCAAGAGATAGATACTAAACTCACATGGTCCTTGTTGGAATTAAAGGAATGCATAGCCCAATTTACTTCAGAAACGTGAAGTGCTATTATAAATGTAAGGTTTTAACACTACAGTTAAAAAAATAATAGAGAGTTGTGTACTGTTGAAGTAATAGTTTTATTGTTAGAGTTTATTTCTATGGCTGCCTTGTCCTGCCAACTAAATTATAACATTGTACAGGAACGGAATGGGTCTTAGTTAATTCTGAATGGCCTGAAATGAAACTTGCCTCTTTTTGTGTAAGGGTATCTTAACAAAGAACATTGGGAGAGTCACCCTGAAGAACGGTTGACTAGGGAAATAATTGGCCTTCAGTGATATTTTTCCCTGACTTGGCTGGAGTAAGATGAATGTCAAGAAGAATGAGACTACGTTGAATGAGTTTTGTGTGGATTTGGTCTCATGGTTTTACAAGCAGATCTTTGATATCTCATTGTTTTATTAGCAGGTCATGATTTATACCACAATTATGATGATAATTAACTCCTGTGAACCATTTTTCACTCTCAGCTCTGCAGGACGTGTTCTTTGAAAGGCAAGTGGTGTTGTCGCCGTTCGTGTAACAATTTGGCAAGTTTGGGAGGGTAATCTGAGGCGGTGCAGACAGACACCTATTCCGAAGGCAGACTCAACCCAAGGGAAAATGTTGATGGTTTGAATCCACATCAACTATCTTGACAATACTGAGTTTACTTTTTCACTATGGTTATAATGTTCTGTGAGGAATTACTTCTCATTAGGCTATGCCTATCACTTTTTCTTTAGAATATCTGGGTGGGAACGAAAACGAAAACAGTGGTTAAATACAGGACCCCTGGCAATTGGTGCTGTCTGTCTGATTTCCGGGGATTTGAATCAAGCAAATAAATACGATTCCTGTCAAAGAGTGAGACATTATATATTAAATCATCCAGTTTGAGGTACTAGAATTAACTTAGATTAACTCAGTCAGCAAAAAAAAAATTATATATATATATATATATAATATTGTTGTCTGTCCTATATCTCTGGCAGCTTCTCAATCTGGGGTTTCTACCCCAATATATCATTCATATATATAAATATATATATGAATGTATATATATCTTTAGTAAAAATTAACATATTTGTTCTTAATAAGTCTACTAGAATTATTTTCCATCTCCTGCCTATCCGAGACACTCACAGTAGCGATGCATGAACGTGGGTGTGCATATTCTGTTTTCTTCTACTCAGAGAAGACGGTGGTTTCTGCTCATTTTCTCCCAGCCGATTCTATCCATCTGTATCCATTTTATCATGGGCCCACTGTCCTTGCTGTGCGTGGGGACCTCTGAATTCGATCTCTAGTTCACCAAAGCGGTTACCAGGACACAGCTGATTGAATGTGAGATCCTGCATTTTACCCACGGCTTTGGACGTGTCCACGTGCCCTGCACGTCCGTGGATGGCTGTCCTTCCCTGAGTGATGGCTGTGGAAAATCTGGCGGCGTGGTGCTGGGAAGATGGAAATTGCTGGAGTGGTGGCTCTTTAGCCTTTTAAGCACCGTGTCTTTGGAGCACTTTGTCAAAACAGACCATACCAGACACATCTGTTCATTTATTTGAACCAGAGAAAACAGACTTTCTTTTAAGATCTTCTTAAATCAGGCACAATGCTGCCGCCTGATTACTTCCCAGAGGTCCACACCAGTGTTCCCCCTGACAGGCTGAACTCCCCCTTGGCCCGTGATAATTCTGCATTTTCCTCCCCAGTCCCATGAAGTTTGCACTGGTCTTGGGGTACTCAGCTCCCTGGAAGCAACGGCAGTCATCACTGCGGCATTTCACTGTGAACTTGGAAGTGCTTCACACTTGGATCTGCTCAGCCGAAATTCAAACGTTAAGAAAGGCACAAGTGGTTAGACCCATGGCTCAGAGATGGTGAGTGGAAGAAACTCTATGCTCTATGTGTATCGCACTTTGAATCTTGCTGCTGTCCTCACAAACTTAACAGGGACAGCATTTTAAAAAACACTGGAGGATATTCTATTACACTAAATACCAGGGCAGGAAACAAACGCGGAATTTTAATTCACCACTGCGGCTCTGAGCAACTTTGGGTAGGGCAGTCATCTCTTCATGGTTTAAGATTTCCACCAGCAAAGTAAAGACCATCTTAAGCTTTGTATCTCTTGGGCTGTCATTTCAAGGAACAGATTATCAAGCTTTCTTCTCCCACATGCTACTCCCCTGATGTAAGTTAGGTGCTCGGACAACTCCCTTCAGACTCCCAGTGTGTCATGTCTAACGCTGATTCAGTAATAGCTCTTCATTCTGATGAAACTACGTAGATATGGTTCTGTTAACTGAACCTAAAATAAAATATGCCTTTTCTATGATTCAGAAGTATCTGTGTGTGTTGGTACGTATGTATATTTAGACAGATTAATCATATAAAAGACAACTTGGAAGAGAAGGAGTTATGCAGAGCCCCACGCACGTGTTTGGGGTAGGGTGTCTAGAAGACTGGTGGGAGGGGAAGCTGTTGATGTCAGGGAAACCCTCCACACTGGCAGAAGCCACACAAGTGAGGAAGGCAGGCGACGGACTAGGGCTGTTATTTTTTTCCAACTAAAAGAAAGGGAGATCAAGGGAGAGATCAGATAACTAGCACTGTTGTGCTGAGTCATGTTGTCTGAGGCGAAAGGAGAAATGAACCCTTGGACCCATTTATCAAGATACACTCTCATATTTTGAAACAAATAGTAAAAGGTAATAGAAGTTCTACAGTGGGGGCATCTGGATGGCTCAGTAAGTTAAGCGTCTGCCTTAGGTTCAGGTCATGAGCTCAGGGTCCTGGGATCAAGCCCCATGTGGGGCTCCCTGCTCTGTGGGAAGTCTGCTTCTCCTTCTCCCTCTGCCTCTCCCCCTGCTTGTGCTCCCTCGCTCTCTCTCTCTCTCTCTCTCAAATAAATAAAATCTTTCACCCCACATAAACCTACCAGCTGACTGTCAAGGACACGGTAACAGAAAGGTGCCCTCCAATGCAGGGTTGTCCAACATGCAAATGCCTGTTTTTATTTAAAAATCTCTTTATGTTATTGATTATGGTTGCTTGCCTTAATTTGAATTTTTTTTTTGTTTGTTTTAAAGTAGGCTCCACGCTCAGCATGGAGCCCAGTTCAGGGCTTGAACTCATGACCCTGAGATCAAGACCTGAGCTGAAATAGAGAGTTGAATGCTTCACCAACTGAGCCACCCACGTCCCCAACTTGAATTGGATTTTTATAAATATTGCCTTAAAATAGTATTTGTCTTGATTAACTGTGACTTGCGCCCCCTACCCCCTGTGTTGCATGCCTTTGGGTAGTTTCTCACGTGTCTTACCCTAATCCTGGTTGTCAGCCAGAATTAAGAAAATAGTAGTAATAAAATAAAAAGAGCAAAATAGGAATTATCTGGGTGCTTCAAAGATAGGAAGCCTGAAAAATAGGAATTATCCGGATGCTTCAAACATAGGAAGCTTGACTCCTCTGCATTTTAACAGCCACATTTGTGTGGACAGGGTTGGGCTATAAAATGTATGACTTTCTGCGGTCATAGACAGTCAAGTTGTGAAGCCACAGGCCGAAGGAGACCAGAATCAGACGCTGGAATGATGGACATAAAGCAGCCTCTGTAAGTCGCAGGATGCACTGTCTGGAAAGATTTTAATTATGTCATTTCTTTGTGAATTCCTTTGCATAGTGTTTTGACTACAAGTGGTTAAGACTAGCACACAGCTTCAAGGGCTGGGGGAAGTGCCTGACCCCCCTGGGTCTGAGGAACATGGCTTTGTACCAGTTTAAAAGGTATTAGGAAGTCAAACTCTCCCATCTCTTAAGTCTAGACTCATTCATGAAATTGGGTCTGCTCTGGCCTCTATGGCACTGTCCTCAAGACATTGGGAGTCAGCATTATGTGGTTTCCCAGGGTCCATCCTCTGCATACTGTTGTCCGTCTCATCTCTCTGGCAGCTTCTCAGTCTGGGGTTTCTACCTCCAATATATTATGTCTCTATGGATAGGAGTATAGAGAACAAGAAGGCCCCTTTGTGAAATGCACCCCCCCCACACACACAACATTGGAATGATAAGGTATTTTGAACACCTACCCCAAGAATACTTAAGATTCAATGAAGACAAAGTTTCCCATACGCATTCATTTACTCATTCATTAAACATAGAATAACTGGGTGCCTTTTACAGGTCAGTCACTAATCTAGGTACTGTGAACTAAGTAATGAATAAAAGGACCAAAATCCCTGCCCTCACGGTGCTAACACTGTAGTGAAAAAAAGACCGTCAATAAACAGATCACTAGAGCAGATAGTGAATCAGGTGGAGAAGGGCTAGAGGGAAAATGCAACAGGAATTTGGGAGAAGGTGGAGATGGCCTGGGGTGGGCCAATGTTACCTTAGGTCGGTAGGTTACACAAAAAGTCTCACTGAGAAGGTGACATTTGAAGAAGGACTTGAAAAAGATGAGAGAATGAGTATAAAAGTAGGGGGCTGGAGAGAAAGTTCTAGCAAATGCAAGGTCCTGATGCTGGAGCCTGGCTGGAAAATGGATTATCTACAGAAGACCCAGGTGCTGAAACAAAGGAAGGTGGAGTGGATGGGGGGCGGGGGGGAGGATGGGGGCAGGGCCAGGGAGGAGAGATGGAGAAGGTCAGATGGTAACGGGCAGAGGGAGAAAGCAGAATTGTATATGAGGATCTTTTACGCCATTTTAAGGCCATGGACTTTTCCCTGAGATTAGAAACCACAGAGAGATGTTGGTCAGAGGAGCGAAATAGATGGACATGTTTCAGGCTCCTCTGGCTGTTAGTGTGTAATGAGTTTGCTCAGGGACAAAGGTGGAAACAGATGGAGGAGAGTGGTGCCCAGCACTAAGATGGCAGCAGGTAAGCAGAAAGGATGATCTGAATTCTGGATAATTTTTGAGGTTAGAGCCAATGGGTTTAATAAATTAAACACTCGATGTGATAAAAAGCAAGAATCAAGGATAACACCTGAGTTTTCATCTCCGAGCAGCTGCAAGTACAGAATTGTTATTTTCTAGCTGGGAGAAGATGGTACGGCAAGAATAGGTTTGCCATGGGTGAGATGGAAAGTTCACTTTTGGGAATGGTGAGAGGCCTAGGAGACATCCAAGCAGCCAGGAGAGCTCACAGCTTGGAGTTCAGGGAATGCGGAGTTCAAAAGAAAACTCTGGGCTATTTGGAGTTCAAGGGAGAATCTGAGCTGGAGATAGATATTTGGCAGTTGGCAGAGAGCAGATGGCATTTAAAGTTGGAGTGGACCCAACTGGAAGACATGGTTCATTGTGCTGCTCGTTGTTTTAAAAAGAGAATCTGTGTGCTGTTAGATGGAGCATGTAACCCCTGATTTTCCATGCTCGACATCACTCTCTTTTGCTTTCTACCTTTTCTACTTCACTCAAGGCATGATGCTGGGGGTTCCCCCTAAGCTCCTCAAGACAGTCTTGCTCTTACGGTCCAGCAATGCATGTTCTTGGCATGGAGTTAATTCTCAGTAAATGTCTGGCAAATGAATGGTTTCTCATGCAGAAAATTGAAAGTACCCAACAGAGATTAAAAGAAAGTTAACTCCTAGGAGTGCAAAGGAAGACCAGAAAAAGAGGCAGGAAACAGTCTCAGGAGAAAGAAATGTACCAGAATGGACCTCTCACCAGCAGGCTGACCCAGAGGAAGGAAAACTGGATTGTTAATATGAGTAGCTCACAGGAATTGAGAATGGTAGTTAGCACATGGGCACAGAACGAGAGACCAGAATCAGTCTGGGTCAACATGCTGGCATTCCCCACTGGCTCTCCCAGACAGATTTCCGGTTGCATCTCAACCACAATTTCCACGGTCTAGCAGCCAAAGCGCGGCCCACTCCCTGTCCCACAGACACACTGAGCTCTTGAGCATGTCCTGGGCTTTGCCTCTTCTCAATTCTTCATTCATTTCCTCTATTGTTCAACCTGTGAACTCTCTCTCAATATTCGAAGTCCCCCCCCAGGAGCTCTGTCTCTGTGGCAACATGCACCATCAGCACACCTGGCAAACTTCAGAACCTGTCCCATGGTGTTGTGCAGAGGTGACACTGGGTCTAGCTTGGTCGTTTGGCTCACATAGACCAGAGGCAGGCGTACAAAGCCTCTGTAGGAGCTAGTAAATGTGTGTTGCATTTAATGTAAGACAGAACCTGGAAGCAGAAAGCTGAGAAATAAAGGTCAGACTTTCATGGGAACGCGCTCTATCCAAAGGGAACCAAGAGTTACTCATTGTGAAAGCCAGACTCTATACCCTGGAGAGCACAGTCCATGGACCCCTACCGTGTCAAGATGATGTCACCTAAGACCAACTATGTCCTGTCCCCATGTTTGGTCTTTGTTTTTGAAGTGCATCTTCACAAAGCAATTTTTTTTATTATTAATTTAACTTTTCTTACAGGAAACATAAAATGATCACCTTTGATGGAGGATAAATAATTTGGTGACAAATATATTCTCCATTTCTAGAAGGCAACATTGAAGGCATTTGAGCCACGGTTTAAAAATTAGCTTCCTGACTTTGGTTAGTATAGTAGAGTTCCCCAGAGTCAACTGATGTTTGGCAAATGGATAAAACGTACTATGCCAGCAAAATTAAGAATCATAACCTGAGAAATAAGTAAGGGGAAAAAAAAGAGTAAGACAGTTCTAGAATTCGATTAACCAGACAGTGTACTGCCTCCTCTGTAGGTTACAAGTGTCAGGGGATTCAAAATAAATATACAATGCTCAAGATTCTTATAATCTAATTCGGGACATTAAAATTGATGGATGTGGAACAGCAGGTCAGCCTATTCACGTGTTAGGGGATATGCCACCCAAGCGAGACAGAGAGGAGTTCAAGAAACTGTATATTATTGTGACCTGTACTTTAGAGACCTGCACCTAGAGAGGAAGTAGGTAAGCTGTAAAGGTCAAATTGGAGTCAATGACAGACCTGAAACTTAAACCCGGATTTGCCTCCAGGTAATAGGCCTGCTCCTCACCGTGACCTTCCAGTTGACTGAACTTCCAGCTTACTGAGAAATTCCTTCTCTCAGATACTTTATTTATCCATAGTAATTCTACATATTCTATCCTGTTGTTTTAACTGTTTCAGAGCATAGAGAATGACAGAGAGTATCCATAGGTATTATATGGAGCAAGTAAGAACTCGTAGAAGCCAGACAAATAAGAATTATTTGTAAAGAACAAAGATTCTAGTTCAAATAGTAGCAAACCAAATGGAGTAGTTTATAACATGAAAAGCACAACGTAAACTGGAAGTGTCCAACAGTCAGCAACCTTGACCTACACCAGGGGTATCTAACCCTCTCTTAGAGGGTCTACCAACACTTTCTAAACGAGGTGTTTTATAAAAAATACAAATATAACACTGTATGGCAACTAGATTGGAATTAGAATTTTAAAAAAGAAAAAAATACAGAACTCTCACTATTTACACTTGAGCGTATCATATACCTAGGAGAATTTAAAGTATCAACTGAAAAAGGTTTGATAACTACCTCTCCATAAAGAAAAAAGAAAGCCAGTTTAATGGTAGGTTATGACATATACACCCAATCAGTAGGTTTTTTGTATGTTGGCAAAAACACAACTTAATGCACATGACTGGGTGTGGGGGATGGGTTTATCATACTATCAAATTACAAAATGTCTAGAAATAGATGTAAGAGAAAGGTATAAGTAAGAAATACTAAAATTTCAATGAAGGAGAAAAAAAAACCAAAAAGGAAAGATTTAACACAACTAGAAAACAAATTATATTCCTAAAAAGAGATAATATTTTTTTTAAATGTCACTTCTTACTAGAAAATGTATATTCAATGCAATGTCCTGTAACTCTACTTGGAGCCTTTCTTTACTTGAAAAGTCAAGTCTAAATTCATCTGAAAGAATGCCTGCAAACCTCAGCAAACTAGTTTTTTGGAGAAAAAATAAAAGCCCTACCACAGTTATCAAAATATACTCCCAAATGACGATATGTCAAGTAGCTTGTTACAAGTTAAGATGTAGACACACATATTAATAGGGAAACAACCATGTAAACAAAAGAACCCATAGCATGTAAGCATTTAGTAAATGATATTATTTAGTAAATAAAATTTTAGGAATATTATATGCTCATTTTGGGAAAACAAAACAAAACGAAACATGGATCTCTGTCTCATATGATATTAAAAATAACTCCAAATAAGAAAATAAATAACTATGAAAGCAACTGAAGAAATATGAGCCCATATTTTCATTTTATAAGGTCTTCCTAAGCAAGATGCAATAGGCAGAAGTTATAAAGCACAGTAAATTAAATTAAGATTTCACTAAGTCCAAGGATACCACAAACAATTCAAAATACGAAAGACTAAAATTTTTTTGCAAGGTATATAATTGATAGTTAATAAAAATAGTGCAGAAAGAAGCCCAGTCAATCAAGAAGCAAAAGACATATGCCGGGGCACCTGGGTGGCTCAGTGGGTTAAGCCTCTGCTCAGGTCATGATCTCAGGGTCCTGGGATCGAGCCCCTCATAGCGATCTCTGCTCAGCAGGGAGCCTGGTTCCCCCTCTCTCTGCCTGTCTCTCGCCTACTTGTGATCTCTGTCAAATAAATAAATAAAATCTTAAAAAAAAAAAGATATATGCCAAAGGGAACAATGGTCAAAACATATGAGCAGGCAACTCACTGAGAAAGAATTAGAAATTCCTTACAGACAGACGGAAACATGTTCATTCTGGGCAGTGATCAAGGAAATGCAAGTTTATCTAAGAATGCGCTATCCTTGATTGATAACATCCAGGCTTCACCTGCGTGGCACAAGGTGGGCACTCAGACAATATCGGGTTGTACTGGCAGAACCTTTTGGGAAATCAGTGTGTCAGTAAACACAGAAGAGAAAAAAAAAAAGTGCCGTATACTTAATGACCCAGAAATTCTTCGTCTAGGAAGCCAAGAAAGAAAGAAAGAAGGTAGGGAGAAGGAGGGAAGAAATAAAGGAAGGGCAGAAGAGAAGGAAAGAGGGAAGGGTGGAAGAAAGGAAGGGAGAGAAAATGAGGAGGGATCAGAGGGAGTTAAGGAGAAAAAAAGAGGATGGGAGGTGATAAAGGAGGGAGAGAATGAGGGAGAAAAGAGCAATTCAACAACCATCATTAGTTCTTCCCCAGTGATACCAAACCTAAAGAGTCTCTTACTATTACTTCCATGTGAAACTATCCTTTAAAGATTTATAGATTTATTTTTGAGAGACAGAGAAGAGGGAGACAGAGAGAATCCCAAGCAGAACCCCACTGAATGTGGAGTCCAACCTGAGGCTTGATCCCAGGACCCTAAGATCAGGACCTGAGCTGAAATCCCAAGTCCAAGAGGCTTAACCCATTGCATGACCCAGGTACCCTGAAACTACCTTTTTATCATCTCTAATTTTAGAAAATTTTACCAAAACTGTATACCAAATAATTTAAAAATGAATATAAATAATTAACTATTTCTTAGTTATTTTTTCCTACTTGTTGTTTATTAGAAATTTTAAATAGAATTTATAATGCTCATAGTTTATGTGGAAGCATTTGGAATAGTAATAACCTGAAGCTTTGGATAACATGTAAAATTGATCAATTATTTTAATGTCTATACTTATGTTCCCATAAAAGTAATTCTTTACTTGGTTCAGAGAAAATATGAAACCAGTTAAACATTTTTATTCACTTGTATGTTAATAAGAGGTTTTTTTTTTCTTTATTGAAATATCCAGGGCCCCTGGGTGGCTCAGTGGGTTAAGCCTCTGCCTTCAATTCAGGTCATGATCCCAGGGTCCTGGGATTGAGTCCCGCATCGGGCTCTCTGCTCAGCAGGGAGCCTGCTTCCCTCTCTCTCTCTGCCTGCCTCTCTGCCTACTTGTGATCTCTCACTTTCTGTCAAATAAATAAATAAAATCTTAAAAAAAGAGAAATATCCATGACTGAACATGGGATAGAGGATATAAATGGTCATGTCAGAAATAATTTAAGATAGATAAAACCAAGGCAAAACATTTATCTGAATTCCTTCTTACCTATACATGTAGTTTTTATTTTGTAAAATGTGAAAGTAGGTTTCTCTTGCCCATTTTGCACTTCAGAGTTTGCCTTTAAAACACACACTGACAAAGACACAATTAATTTTAAACAGAATAACATTTTCTTTTTTTTTTTTTTCCAGAAACAAAGTACTATTTTACTGTACAGTTTAAAATCTGACTACATGGTCTCTTCCTTTTAATCTTTTCTTTTCTACTACATATGATCTAAAAAGCTAATTACCAAAAAATAATGACCTGCTCAGTATCTCTTAGATTCCAGTTAATTTTCTTGGCTGTCTGTGAATACACACACACACACACACACACACACGCATGCACGCACAGACACAACGGGCTTAAATTATTCTGTTTTTACATTTAATGGCTCTTAAGCCACACTATCCATGAAATTATGGATCTGACATGTTAGTTACTTCTTTACATACGGAAATAAATATATAACTGTTCAAATAAAAGTGCTCATCCATGAGCCACCTGCAACCATCCCAGATGGCAGCGCCCCACCCCTGCCACTTAGAAAGCCCTGCCTGAGATGCAGTTCCTTCTCTTTTACAAAGATGATAAAGAACATGTTAACCAAAAATATAATTTCATTATGTATTTTTTAAGTTTCTGAAAGTGCACTTGATTTGACCTTTTCCATATGTGACTTTAGCTTTTAAGCAGCTTAGATAGAAATATGCTAACCATGACTTTAAAAATATTTTTAAAGGTGTGCCTGGCTGCCTCACTCAGTAGAACATGTGACTCTTGATCTCGAGGTCATGAGTTTGAGCCCCCCATTGGGGGTAGTTTTCTTAAAAAAGTCTTTTTTTTTTAATTACCATATAATAAAAACAGGATTTTTTTTTCTTGCGGTGTATAGTTTTGTGAATTGGAGCAGATCTATAGATTCATGTCATCTGGACACAAAACAGCTTCATCATCCTAAAAACCTTCCTCATGAAATCTCTTTGCACACTTCTTCCCCCTACCCACAAAACCTGGTCATCACTGATCTGTTTTCCATCTTCAGGACACTGTCTTTGGAGAATGTTATGCAAATAGTTATACACTTGTAATCTTCTCTGACTGGCTTTTTCTCACGTGGCCACGTCTTTGGATTCACTGAAGTTGTTACGCGCATCAGTGGTTGTGTTTTACTGCTGGGGAGTACTTCCTGGTGTGGACAATCAAAAGTTGAAGTGTTTGCCCACTTAAAGGCATTTGGGTTGTTTCCATCTTTTGACTATCACAAATAAAGTGGGAAAGAACACTCATATACTGTCTTGGTATAAACATACATTTTCAATTCTCTAGGGTAAATGCCCAGAAATTTGATCATGGATCTTATGGAAAGTATGTGTTTACCCTTTATAAGAAACTGACAAATGGTTTTCCAGAGTCTGTAGCATTTTGTATTCCTTTCCGTAGAGTTTAAGAGATCTGGGTCCTCTGAGTTCTCAGCAGAACCTAGTACTGCCAGGGTTTAAAAAACAAAAAATTAAGTTTTAGCCGTTCTGGTAAGTGTGCAGCGCTATCTCATTACAGCTTCCAATGGTTAATGATGTTGGATGTTCCCCCCTGGGCTCACTTGCCATCCTTCTGTCTTTCGGGGTGAGGTGTCCACTCAATGGCTCCCTGTACCTTTTTACTTTACACTCTAGAGATACTACTTCTGTCATTTCTCTAGATAAAATGTATAGGCTATAAAAATATGGCCGGGGGCACCTGGGTGGCTCAGTTGGTTAAGCGACTGCCTTCGGCTCAGGTCATGATCCTGGAGTCCTGGGATCGAGTCCCGCATTGAGCTCCCTGCTCGGCAGGGAGTCTGCTTCTCCCTCTGACCCTCTCCCCTCTCATGCTCTCTCACTCTCTCTCTCCTCTCTCAAGTAAATAAATGAAATCTTTAAAAAAAAAATATGGCCGGATTGGGTAATCCATTTGAATTTCTTATGTTGTCAACTCATCTTCCTTTTATAAATTCAGTAAATCATTGAATAGGGATAAATATGTGACTAGCGGAGCCTTCCAACATACAGTTAACTTCCTTTGAGGGAAATGGAAACAGGACGGGATGGGAGGTGTGTTCCGGATAATGTAACCAAATACGCAGGGAGCAACAAGGAAGTGACTGGCACACAGCGGCCCGCACAACTTTTACATTCGCATAAATTTATTCTCTGGGCTTGCTCGCTGAGGTGTCCAAACACACATTCCATTGTTACTCGTTTTATTTATAGTTTTTAATACTAGATTTGTTATTAGGAAAGCGTTTTTATCATCTGCAGGCCTAGCTGTGTATGAAATGACAAGGCAGTGAAGGCGCGGAAGGCAGTCTCTGCAGATCCCGCCCTCGGTTTATTGTGCGGCTGCCAACGCCTTCTGGCTCCACCTGCTCTAGTAATGGCTCAGGTTCATTTTCTAGAAAGTGCTCCCCGGCCAGCCCAGTGTCAACCCCAGGCCACACTGAAGGTGTGTAAAATCCCCGATGTGCATTCATGCTAGGGGTGGTTGAAGGAGTCTCAAAATGTAAAGCAAAACCTATACTTCTGGTTAGGGTCTTCCTTCCTGTCTTTCTCGTGTTAATACTTGACTTTTTGCTACACAGAGCTGCGACAGCATTTTTAAAACCTCTGGTCTACCAGGGTTTCAAAATTCCCATATGAAAAACATAATGATGCACCTGTATGTTTGAGACAAGATATTCACAAAGAACGGGACAACCGTGCCCAGTTGTGCTTCACCTATTAAAAATGATAATACATTTTGAGAAATATGTTGAGTTTTACCCCTTATGCGCTCTTTATAAACCATAAACATTAAAACAAAATACAAATTTAGCTTCCATCACTTTTATTTCTTTCCTAGCTTTTGAAATTAAATGCACATTTATCACACATTTACTCTTGGGCAAGTATGGACTAGGTACTAACCAAAAGATCTAAGAGATCCATGAAATGCCAGACAATTTTAACAAAGAATACATATCTTAAGTCTTTTTATTTTGAATTTTCTATTCCAATTCTTGTGCCTGACAACAAATGGTCGCTGTAGAATTAAAAAAAAAAAATAGAACATTGGATACACACAGAGTTTAAAAAGTTTCTTTTCATTGCTTAGATAATTTGCAACCTCACATTCTCAAATGTTAATAAACATATCAGGAGACATGACCACAGTTAATCATGAGTCTGGAATAATTTTCAGAAAATCCCCTCCTTGAAATAAAATATGCAAAAGAACACATAAAAAAGAGATACTGTTTATAATAGAAACTGTAACCATTAAGAAATCAAAAAGTAAGACAAATGTGACTATTAATTACTTGATTTTTGAAAAAGTAGAAAAGGTGAATTTTTTTAAAAAACCTGAAACTTTTTAAATTCCACAGAGCTACACAATCATGACAATCATTTCTATCTAGGACCCACCTGCTCTGATACTACGAGGACTCCATTTTCACGTAAATGGCAGGATTTGGAATGTGCAGTGGGATGGACCATTTATTATAAGAAGGGCAAGCGGTTCCATAGCACAGAGTGTGACTCAGGCACTGTTCCAAGTGCTTTCCCTATACTGTGCTATCCAGTCTTCTCCAAAACACTAGGAGGTAGGCACCATTATTAAGACCAGCCTCAATGTATGGATGGGCAAGCTTGAAGCAAAGAGAGGTCCAAGAGCTTATCTGGGTTCACAGAATCAGGAGGGAGCAGAGAGCTGGCATTCCAGCCCAGGCAGTGTGGCCGCAGAGTCCACAATCTTCACCCTTCCCCACAGAAGTGCAGAACATCCTCCTAGAGAGAACAGATGTTGCTCCTACAGTGGCTGCTCTAGAAAGACGGAAGGCTCTCTTGAAACGTCATCACACCACCACCCTCCTCTTTGCAAGCACTCTGGTTCCCTGACAGAGTGGGGGAGACCCTTGAAGCAGCTGCTGATGTCCAAATGGAGAGATGCTAAAGTGACAAGTCTGATTTCCGAGCAGCTACCCAGTCGGTTTTATATAACATATTTGAGACCGAATCTAGGAGCTCAGCGACTACTTGTGATGCACTTTCTAATTATCATTGAGCATTTGGTTCTCTCTAGACACTCTGCTGTCACCAAAACACTGCTATTTCATGCATGAGAACTTGCTTAGCAAAAATATTTTCAAAAAGAACAAGGACAGCTGTCAAAAATGATCATAACCTTTGCAATGTGAGGAATCCTGAAATAAGCTGTTGAGTACTTTTATGCGTGAAATGGAAACTGGGTATACCAGTTGGCTATTCACCTCCAACTAGCTTCTAGACTAGTATTCTTCCCATTAGAGAATGCTTTCCGTTCTTCATTTCTTATTGTCTCAGTGCTAGGAAAGTTTCATCTAACGGTGGAGGTGTGCTTTACACATATTTGTAAGTCTGTGTAAATACCAGAAAATATATATACCCATATGTAGATATGCTTATATATATGCCCTCTGTAGACTGATTCTCAGGTATCTATATCTAAATTTTCTCTTACCTGCTCCCCCTTTTTGTTGTCCTTAAAAAAAGTAACGGATTAACATACAATATAATACGATGACATGAAAGATATGCTTTCATTCACACAATTACTCATACAATTACTGGGTTTAAATGAATGACGTCTATGGCTTTGAACCATTTGCATCCTGATGTGCCATTTGGAAAACAAAATGGATGGAACAAGTCAGTGCCTTTGAGCCTGAGGTCAGCAGAGCCCCTGGTTTCCTGTCTCAGGGGGAGCTGGCTACAGAGGGAGGGGCTGAAACAATAGGTTCCCCACCCAGCAAGCAACTAGACCTTCATCTCTTTGGGCTAAGTTTTAGATTGGACTACTGAAGAAGGTCTCACTAAAAATTTCAGATGGAAACATATGTGAAAATCTCCAATCTTTAACCAGAAGTGAAAACCTGATCTTCAAGGCCTCTTGGAACTATACATTTTTGTCATTTAATTCCTTAAAGTGACAAACTGATGTTAGAATTTATTGTGATCGTATACAGAATGTCATCTTGACTCTCCATACATTCGTGCAAAACACAGAAAAGTATAGTATTGTTGATTTAATGGAACTGACAATCGAATTGTCTAAAAATCATGGATTTATATCTATCACATATATCAAAGCAAGACTTTGACAGGGGCTGTTGCCTTGCGTGGTTTAATTTAGGTTAACTATAAGCACTCAAGAGTAATGAAATTCCATTAAACACAATGCTAATCCTCAGACTTTATTTTATGGGAATCAATGAGGTTTTACATAATGTCATACTACAGAGAAGAAAACTGTTGTTTTAAGAAAAATTCTGGATTTGGCTTTGCTAATTTTCTCTGTAAATTCTCAGTATATAGAAAGGCTAAGGATCTGAAAAAGGTTAATCTAGGGTAAACACAGAATTGTAACTGGGTTAACTTAGAATTTTGAATGTCTGAATTATTTTGAAAAACAGATTTAAGCTTGACTTTGAGTGGGTGTCAATATCACAGTGATTAAAATCTTTTATGAAAAAGTCTGGTAGAATTAGTGCTTAAAGAAAAATATTTAAAGAACTGTTAATTCAGTGTCCCTTCCTCAGGAATAAAAGACCTATTTGTGATTCTTTTTTTTTTTTTAAAGAGTTTATTTCTTTATTTGAGAGATCCAGAGAGCACAAGCTGTATGTAGGGGGGAGGAAGGGGAGTGGGGGGAAGGGAGAAGCCAGGCTCCATGCTGAGCAGGGAGCTCTATCCAGGGCTCAGTCTGATCCCAGGACCCTAGACCCTGGAAACTGAAGGCAAACACTTAACCGAATGAGCCACCCAGGTGCCCCGTATTTGTGATTCTTAAGAATATATTACGTTTCATCATATCCTGGTAAGAAAGATTCTAAACCTTCCATTACTAATAATTAGGTCACCCCAAGAAGATTTTCTGACTCTGAAGAAGGAATGCGTGTGTTGTTACATAATTCACAAATGATGGACCATTTGGCTAAAGAGAAGGACCAGTCTTCATTGGAAACAAACATTTTTTGAAGCTCCATTTTTATCAATAGCTATTACTGCATTTATCTTTTTTTTTTTTTTTGCAAAGGAGGGGGGCTTTCTGATCTATATATGCCTATTATAACTCGGCTCAAATCTGTATGAGTGGTATTTGAAAAAAAATGTTGATATGAAATAAAAATATAAATAATTTTCAAAGAGGTGCTGCCACCTTTTGGTTGCTCTTCCGAGAAGCACATACTCATTCCTGAAAGATCGAAGTCATGAGAAATGCTTAGTGAGAGACTGGAACACACTAGCATCAGAAGCAACTCTGTTATACCAGAACTTCTTATTGGGACGACCCCCGCGATCTTTGGTAGGATTCAGGAAGATTCACGGATATGAAATAATTTTTCCAAACATTCATGGGAGGTAGAAGAGATCCATTTCAGAAGGGGAGAATTGTACCATATTTTATTGAGGTTCAGACAAAATAATACTATGCCTATGATCACGATCGAGGCAATAAAAAGTAATTTTTATCATCTAGAGCAGAAAAGATGTCTTCTTATCATTTCTGTTCTCAACACTGTTTAGACTTCTGTCCCATCCCGTCATCGATTATTCATATTTGTGAATATCTATTACTAATTGCACTCTCTAAATACAGAAGGGGCCAAGTCTCTCTTCTCTGCTTTTCTTATAAGCTCTTTCATTCTCCCAAAATTAATTTGCCTTTGAGCTGAAGGAACATACATGCTTAAGAAAATAATTTACCCACTGTAGTAACTACGGTTGCTGTCTGATCAATAATTATATTAAGAGTAGGCCCCACGCTTTTATAACAACTTCACTTAACTGACTCTGTCTTGAAATTGAGAACCCTTTTTCAGTCAAATGATTATCTTTTATTCATCAAAATATTTTAACAAGTTGAAATATTATTCGTGGTATACTAAATGTCAATTATTTCACTTTAAAAACCGGGCAGTTGTCTTAAGACACAGTGAGAAGCGTCACTGATATTCACAGGATTTCTTCCATCCCTTAAACTAATTATTTATTCAAGTCAAACACATCACATGCCAAAGAGAGTTTCCAAAATGCACCTGTAGTTTAAAGGAAGTGGGTCCAGATTGTGAGCAACAGACTGCTTCCAAAGGACTCAAGGAAACGGAGATTTAAGCGAGTTTTGCAACAGGAACTCACCCAAGTTCTACCTCTGCTCTCCCTTACGGGTGACTGAGGGGACACACAGTGCCCATTCCCCAGCTCCTTCTTTGCTCCCTGACTCCCCATACCTACTCCATGGCTCCCACAGCCCAGGGGTTCCAAAGATCCTTTCTCCCAAGGGGCACCACAAGGCCAGTAGTGTCTTAAGCCATTTCCTATAATGCTATCACAACCCCTCTCCTCGCCCATATCCTTCCTCCCAGGCTCTTCCTCATTAATTTACTTTCCCAGGATTCTGTATCATGATTATTCTGCACTGAGAGAGGAACATGAAACAATTCCCAGAATGTCTCCGCACTGATACCTCCTTACCTGGATAGAAAAATAGCCAAGACTATTTTTAAAATTTATGTATCTATTGTTGCTGTAAGGAAGGAAAAAACAATGGGGACCATGAATTTCATGTGTTAACCTCAGGACTATGGGGAATAAACAGACCACAGAACAAGCAGGCCAGATCCAGCAGTCTTCTCTGTCAGATACATACTGTGCACCCCCCAAACTCAACCCCAACCTCACCCCCTCTCCTCCATCACCAAACCATTCGTGGTAAGAAATGTCACACTGAGAACACATTGGTTTTTCTCCTAGGAGTGACCCAGGTCCACGTTTTATTGTAAGATTTCTTCCTGGGGCTGGGACAATCAGAGCTGTGCTTTGGTCTCCTGGAGCAGAGAACAGGGCTGTCTCCTGGCAAGCAGCTGTTTGTTCTGCAGTCTTCCTCAAGAAAATGCAGTCAGGGTTTTCAGAGGTCCCCCCCCCTTGGTCCCCAAGTCGGGAACTTGGCTGGAATGCTGCATACCTAACTGTTGACCTTGGGAGAGGACTATGTCACTGGGGAGGACAGAGAATTCCCTTCTTATTATCAGTCAAGGGAGCGCACCATGAATAGAAGCCCCTTGTTTATGCTCTACATTCCAAATGTCCTTTATTCAGCCAGTGGTTTTGAATCCCAAAATTGTTTTCCCATAGAAATGGTAGGATACACAACCCCTAGTTACATACTCCACTCATAATATTGCTTTCCTCTGGAACCTCCGTGCACTCACTGTTTGATCACACAATGCAGGAGGTGTGACAGCCTTTCTACAATGCTGGTAACAGGGAATGAGTGAGGTCCTAACTTCACACCAGGGTAAGAGAAAGACAGCGCCCCCTCCCGGACTCCTGGACTTGACCGCCTCTCCCATTGGGCAAGGAGCTTTGCATGCACCATTCCACCACTCCTCAAACCCAAGGTCAGAGTGAGGGAAAGTTATGTAGTGCTCACAGGCACAAAGAACTCAGGTGGTGTGAGACGGACAGAGGTCTGGGTACGATTCCAGCTGGGGTTCACACTCATGCTGGTCTGTCTGCGTGTCTCCAAACATAAAAACTCAGTACATTTGAAAAGAGGAATCCCCCACTCCAGGATTCTGTCCTCAGTCATTCATTTGACAGCTCTCCTCCCGAATTCCAGGCTGGGTGCTTCAGATGCAATGGGGAACCAAGATGTCACCTCTGCAACAATGACACTTTGTTGGGAATTGTTGGGAAAGGTGGGTGTGATCACCAAAGAGCTATGTGAAATAATTAGGGGCTTCAAAGAAAGGGGCCCAGTATTCTGAGCATCATGGAGGCATATTAGATTGGGTAGTGGGTGAAGACCACTTCAGGAGTAATACTTAAGCTGCGATAAGAAAGATAAGTAGACTTCTCTGTGGCAAAGAATCATGGGTAAAGTGGTGGATACAGTATGAGCAAAGACCTTGAGGTACCAAAGAGCTTGGTGCATTTTGGAGAACTGCAAGACCCACTTGGAGGTGGAGAGTGAAGGAAGAGTAACAGGGGGAGAGTTTGCAAAAAGAGACAGGGCCCAGGGGCACAGGGCCTGAATGGCACAGTTGGTTAAGATGTCCTACTCTTGATTTCAGTTCAAGTCATGACCTCAGCGCCATGAGACTGAGCCCTGTGCTGGTCTGCACTGGGCGTGGAATGTGCTTAGTATTCTCTCTTTCCCTCTGCCCCCCAAAACGCCTTTCCCTATCCCCCAACCCTGTTCTCTCTCTCTCTCTCAAAAAAAAAAAAAAAAAAAAAAAAAAGGCAGGGCTGAGAAAAGGAGTATTGTAAAACGGAAGAATTATTTTATATTAGGAAATAAAAGATAGGTGACCCACACTGGATCCAGGGGCTTTATTCATTGGACACTGATTTGTATGCATGACTCACCCATAAATCTAGCGTTTCTAAGTCAGAAATAACCCATAAATTGAGCAAGAAAATTAACAACACACTTGCATAATATTGTAAGGAAATGGTTTTGTGATACATTGGATAAACTCTCAGCTAATCTGTACTCCGCCACTCCCCGCTGTGCTGGAACAGGCTTCTGTGCCCTGCAAACCTGGGGCCTGGCCAAGCAACCTGATGCAGCCAGGAGGAAGGGAGTTTAAGTGACGTGGGCATCAGGGGTTCTGGCTGTCCACCGGGAGAGGCCCATGCCCCTTCCTACTTGGCCCACCATGGCAGCACATCGAACTGATCTGAGCCCTGCCTGCAGCCTGGAGAGAAGCCCAGCCGGTAACCCTCGTTCATGAGTGACGTGCACAACTCTGAGTGTGAAAACAAATGCTTGGGGTGACAAGCCACTGATTTGGAGGTTTATTATGCAGTTTTGTTGCAGCACCAGCTAATGCAAAGTTTTAACACTAAATATTGCTCTCTTTACTGCCCTCGCCCCCCCAAAACATGTACTTATGCACTTGCAAACACACAGGCACACACGTGCACACGGGCACGCTCAGGTTTGATCCTGCTCCGGTACATCACCAGGCTTGACAACAGCAAGAAGAAAGAGGCAAATAGTGTGATGGCTAGGAGCCAACACAGCACGTGAACCACAGTGTTAATGCTAAGGACACGGAGTGATGGCTGGTTGGGCCATCACTTTGCAACTGATTTGAACCAGGCTGATGCCACGGGCGGCACTGCTCTAGGCTTCATGATAAACCCATTATGTTACTGCAAAATTATTTTTTTAAAGAGGTAAAACACCAATAACGAGCAATGGCATAAAAGAAATGCACTGAGGAGTTAGTACATGCATGATCTAAGTTCCCAGCTTAGGGAAATCTCAGACTTTACCTAGCACATTTCTTTCTTTACAGCCAGTAAGAGCGCTCCCTCGTGTATAGGTGGAGGTTTTTTTGGTTATGGGTAGTGGGTAGATGGGGTATGGGGGATTTTAACATATAACGTTTCCCACTTCTTAAGGATTTTCCTTAAGCAGATCTTTTAACAGTGAGGTTTGGCTACAAAGACTCCAGGATGACACTGAAAGGCATCTAAAAGGGAGAAATTGCATTGATAGATGTGGCCATTGTGTTAATTGTTCAACCAGCATAAGACCTCGATGCGATTTTTTTTTAATACATCTAATGGCTCTTAAGCATTCTCATAGCCTAAAAATTTAAATACATTAAAATGCAGACTTCATGAAATCTCGAGTCCTTTCCACTGTGCAGGAAGTTCTTAAAATAGCACCATTAAATATCTTCTTCTTAGATAGACAGGTTTATAAGATTTAGAGCTGACACAGGCTTTAGAACTCCTGTAATCTAGTGTATCTCAGATTTTGTGGGTCACGAATACCTTTGAGGAGCTAGTGAAATTTATGAACTATCTCGCCAGAAAAAAATTTTCAAATCAAAATCTGGTATAGCCATGCAGGGAGAGCAGATCATTCTGAAACCCGTCTGTGCTCTCCAGAACAACAGTTCTGGTCTTGCCTTCATTCCGGATGAGAAGCCTTATCCCCATCTTATGCGTCTAATTGCTCACTTCCCTGCAGGCCCAGTGGTGGCCGAAAGCAAGGTGAGAGGCTGGGTTACTGCAGGACTACTGCGTATCCATTGGCGTCTGGTTTATTTCAAACTTTCATACTCATTTAAAGAGAAGCTTGGAGCACCTGGGTGGCTCAGTGGGTTAAGCCGCTGCCTTCGGCTCAGGTTATGATCTCAGGGTCCTGGGATCGAGTCCTGAGTCGGGCTCTCTGCTCAGCAGGGAGCCTGCCTTCCCCCTCTCTCTCTACCTGCCTCTCTGTCTACTGTGATCTCTCTCTGTCAAATAAATAAATAAAATCTTAAAAAAAAGTTATTAAAAAGAAAAAAAAGATAAAGAGAAGCTTCCAGGGCTTCAATATAGCCATCATGCCGTTCTCAATCATTGTCAACATTTTGGCCCCCCTGTTGCATCTATTCCCCCTCCCTCACTTTTTTGACTAAAGTATTTTAAAATAAATCCCAGGTGTCCTACTATTTCATCCATGAAAACTACAATGCACATTCCTACAGGATAAGGATATGCCATCATTTTAATTAGCAGATATTCCCAGGTCAATTAGTAAAAATCCTCCATTTCATCTACTAAATTCATATTAAAATTTCCCTTACCTTGAAGAGATTTTTTTTTTTTACAGCTGGTTTGTTCAAATTGGGATCCAAAAAGTGTACATACTTAACTTGCTTTTTATATCTTGAAAGTCTCTTCCATTTAATAGTTCCTTACTTATCCTTTTATTGATTTGTTTCTAAAAAGAGTTTAAAAAATTTTTTTAAAGATTTTTTATTTGTTTATTTGACAGAGAGAGATCATAAGTAGGCAGAGAGGCAGGCAGAGAGAGAGGGGGAAGCAGGATCCCCGCTGAGCAGAGAGCCCCATGCGGGGCTTGATCCCAGGACCCTGGGATCATGACCCGAGCTGAAGGTAGTGGCTTTAACCCACTGAGCCACCCAGGCACCCCCAATTTTTTTTTTCTTAAAGAAAAAACATCTTCCACATTCTGGATTTGAACAATAATTCCCTTATACTATCAGTGAATTTGTTCGTCCATCTTACACTGCCTTAAAATTGGAGAATTTGAGAAAGCTGATCTTTCTTTTTTGTTCTATTACATTTAATGTAAAAAGAGTGCAGAGTCTGTGAGAATTCCCCCATTCCGTGGAAAGCAGGATCAATGGAAGAGAAATTTTTATCTTTCAATCCACCTTCCCTCATCTGTTCTATAATATGAGCTGTTTCATTATTTCACTGATTTATTTCTAAGGAACAAGCCCGTTTTGATAAAGAGACTCTCCTTTTCCATCATTTGTTCCTTTTCTAAATAGCAGGTAGGCTATAATAAAGCATATTCTAAATCCTGCACCTAGACGACATGCATGGAACCATCTAGCACAAACCCTAATGAATGGCAAGGCCCCAAATATCAGTTGAAGCTGATCAGAAATAAATTTCATTTACCCCTCAAAATAACAGTACATCAGTCATTATGATATATAATCAATTCCTGGATTAAGTGTAAACAAATCCTCCACAACCCATCACAACGTAAACCAAAATATTCTCTGTATTGGCAAAGGAATAAGAATTCTCTTTCCTATTCCTTATTGCAGACAATTTCAGCTTCTAGAGAATTTTGCTCTTACCGGGTACTCTAAAACTAGTAATCCAAACAAATGAACAACAAATACAAAAATAACCAGTCAAAAAGCTGACGACTCAAAATATAACAGCTTATCAAGAGGAAATAAGCATCTCAGTCAATTTCACATCTTGTGGTTGCAGGGAAGGTGACCGTTCCGTGGAATTATCCCCCGTCGGTCACTGCACACACTGACTGGAGCTTACTATCCTAGTAGTTACATATTCTAAAATATGTATCGAACACCAGACTGTGAAACATGCGATGTCATGTATTTTGGAGTAGATGATGATTTTGTCTGAAGATCATAAATAGAGTTCATTCTTGGTACCCTTTCAGGCAGAGTCAAAATTTGCTAGTGGCAGAAAACTAAAGATGGTGATGATGATGATGATGTTTTATATAGACAAACCCTCATGAACCCTGATGTGAAAGTCACATTAGGCAGAACATAGGCATGTCAGCAGTCAATGCCTTTTAATTTGCAATTAATCAACAACTGCCTGGTAACATCTGTTCTATTGAATTTTCTTGTTGGGTTTTTTTTTTTTTTAACTTTTTGTTAAAAGCATATTTTGATACTCCTAGAAAGGAGGGACTACTCTAGCAGTCACTTAAGAGTTATCTTCCAGTAAACAACTTGTGAAATCTCTTTGGTTACAAGCTCAGCTAACACTAGAGAAAAGCAAGAAAAGGCATAGCTCTTGTCCCCAACACACTTGCTTCTCTGCATTCTTCTTCAACCCATTCCTGAGAGCTGAGGGGAAGCCCCAGAGCTTCATGTGCTCCAAGGACAAGGTGGGATCTTCCAAGATTGTTTCTCTCCAGATAGAACCCGTACTGGGCCAGAAGAGAATGATACCTCATTGTGCTCCTGGCAAGAGCTCCCACCTCCTGGCCAATGGAGAGTGACAGCCAAGTCTCTTACCTGACCAAGGACCACCCAAGCTTGCCCAAAGTGGAAGTTACTAAAGCCCTGTCTCTGAATACTGAGAGGGCCTTATAGCATAATTTGAAGCCACTTTTACACCCATAGGTTCAATCTAATTCAACAGTTATTAAGCAGCTACTATGCGCCAGGCATCTTTTGTTTTAGGTGCTTGCCATCGTTGAGTATGTGTGCTAAACTAACTGATAAGTTTCTTCAAAGAAGTGAAACTCAGTCTAGTGGGGGGAACAGAATCCTAGAAACCCCACAATGCACGTTTGGCTCTAGCTGATGGTTGCTGTGATTTGGGAGCTGGAAGACAGGGATTTAATTATCAGTTGTGCTGGTTGTGGAACATAAGCAATGGCTAGGCTAGTTACTTAGCTACCACAGTGAGTGCTGAAGACCATTCATGTCTGTGGATTACTTCTAAATAAGAAATAGATGATAAATAAATAAATTATGTGTCTACAATAAGACACACACACATAACTTCTATCCTTGCTTTCCATACCCACCACAAGAGCACTGCCTGCCTCACTACCACCATCCATTTGGAAAAAACCCCAGGGATAACCTCTGTTTGCTTCTACTTCTGTTCACATCATTCAGCACAAGAAGAAGTGGGGACCTTGCCTCAGCTGGGGAGGCTGCTGTGGTAAAGTGAGGTGTGTTTGACACCTCTTTGATTTCCTTGTCTTGCATCTCTTTCCCTTTATACCCCAAACTTACAGCTGAGGCCTCCCAAACCGCCAGGGTCTATGTGGGTGGGAGGGGGGTGAACACTGTAGTGGGGAGAGTGTGACTTGAGGAGTAATGTGGGGGCCCTGCCTTGATGCTCTCCCTTGGGGATGGCTCTCGGCAGCTGATTTCTTCCGCTGTGGGAGAGACGTTCCCCAGAGAACATCAGATGGCTGCTGTCTGGATGTGGGGCCTGGGCAACATCTCCCTGCTATTCCCCCACTAAGATCCACCCCCAAACTCAGCCTTAGCATATGACAGTGTCCCTGCAGACTTCTTGGCTGAGGTGTCCTGGCAAGTCCCTTGAGTGGGATTCCTTTCAAAACAGACCCAGTTTCCGCCCTCAGAGGCCATACCTGGCCTTCTTTCACACTGTAGTCTGCAGTCTGAAGAGCTCTTTCTCTCCCATCTCCCTCTGCTCTACTATCAGGAGCCACACAGCCTGTTTCCTGCCTGGTGGCTGCGATAGTTTTGAGTCATCCTATAATTGGTGAGATATTTCTTTGAAAAGAGACTTGTGTTTTTTGTTTGTTTGTTTTCTTCAGTGTTCTTCTCTTGTATTAACTGAGATGGTTTAATAACAAAGCCAATAAAAATGACTCCTATTATTAAAATATATTGCATGGAGCACTGGGTGTTATACATAAATAATGAATCTTGGAACACTACATCAAATTCTAATGATGTATTGTGTGGTGACTAACATAACACAATAAAAAATAAATAAATAAAACAGCAACAGTTCCAGAATGATTCTTAATCTCACAAAAATCATTCAAGATCCAGGCTTGAAAAGGTGGAATCTTAGCATGTTAAGCATATTGATTTGGTTTTTAGGCCTCTATTCTTTTGTTTACCAGATGGCTGCCTCAGTTCCAGCCATCTCATGTAGATACAGAATGTCTGGATGATGAAGGGACTGTCCTCTAGTAATCTTTGTATTAGCAAGGAAAACTCTTTCCGAAACTCCTTCCCCACCCCCAGAGACCAGGATTTGGTTACATGTTGAGGAGGAACAGAGTTCCCATAATTGTACTAAACCTATAAGCCCACAGTGGTTTACTCCTTTCCATGAGTACATGGAAGGGTAAACATTTGAAGAAAATCTGTATTTATCAATGAGGAAGAAGGGAGGCAATTACCAGTATCCTCTGGGATTGATCAGGTTACTCTGAATTATTACTATATATACTCTGAATTATTATATCTGAATTATTCAGATAACTTAAAAAAAAACACCTTTAAATTCCCTACCCCAACCCCCATCTTTGTTCATGTTAAACTGTTTTTGACAGAAGAGGGGACGTCATGCAATGACGCTATTCTAAGAATCTTCATCACAGTGTGGGCCAAACTTTGAAAATCACTAGGAACTATAATTCGTATAGATTTTCCTGATTTTGTCATTTATCAACTGTTTCTGACTAATGAGCTCTCTTTTAGTATTGTTGGGTCTAATGGAGCCAAAGATGGTGACTGGAACGTCCGGGCAGGAACGTCCGGGCAACTTTGTTGCTATTTGTGGTTTGGTCCTTCTGAGGCTCCTAGGACATCAACTCAAATCATCACCCTCCAGGCCCATTTCCTCATCCTCTCTGTCATTTCCATCTTGCCCATCAACCCGCCCATCTTCGTTTTTATGTACTGGTAACCTGATAGTTCCTCTTCTGCTGAAATCAGCTGGTGTTAATGTTCTTCTAATTGCCCTTGCTCTGGTCAAGGTTCTGGCCCTGCAACTTCATTGTGAAGCATGGGGCTTCCTCTGTTGTCTTCCTTGCTGCTGCTGACCCTCTCTGCTACACTGTGCCTCTTCCACTTACCTGCAAGAGGGTAATTTCTCAGAAGGCTCCAGACAGCAGCTCTGGATTCCTTTCCAATGCCAGATTGCCATTTTGATCCTGTGGGCTATCTCATTGTCCAAATAACAGAGCCAATATAGTTATTTCTTTTTTTTTTTTCTTTACATTTTATTTTTAAATTACTTTTTATTAATTTTTAAATTTTAATTCCAGTATAGTTAACATGCATTGATCTATTAATTTATGTGTGCAATATAGTAATTCAACAATTCTATCCATTAGTCAGTACTCATCACAATAAGTGTACCTTTAATGCCCTTCACCTATTTTACCAATCTCCACCCTCCTCCCCTCTGGTAACCATCAGTTTGTTCTCTTTGTTAAGAATCTGTTTCTTGGTTTGTTTTTCCTGTTTTTTTGTTTTTTTTTCCTTGGCTTATTTGTTTTGTTCTTAAATTCCACATGAGTAAAATCATATGGTATTTGTCTTTCTCTGACTTATTTTGCTTAGCATTATGCTCTCTAGCTCCATCCAATTTGTTGCATGTAGCAAGATTTCATTCTTTTTATGGCTGAGTAATATTCCATTGCACATACTTCTCACCTTCTTTATCCATTCATCTATTGATGGATATTTGGGTTGCTTTCATAATTTGGTTATTTTAAATAATTCTGCAATAAAAATAGGAGTGCATGTATTCCTTTGAATTAGTGTTTGTCTTTTCTTTCTTTTCTTTTCTTTTCTTTTTTTTTTTCCGGTAAATATCTAGTAGTGCAATTACTGGATCATAGGGTAGTTCCTTTTTTTAACTTTTTGAGGAAACTCCATTATCATTTTTCATAGTGGCTGCACTAGTTTGCATTCCTGACAACAGTGTGTGAGGGTCCCTATTGCTCTAGAATTTCCCCAACACTTGTTGTTTCTTGTGTATTTTATTTTAGCCATTCTTAACAGTGTGAGGTGATAGCTCATTGTAGTTTTTATTTGCATAGCCCCGATGATGAGTGATGTTGGACATCTTTTGATGCGTCTGTTGGTCATCTGGATGTCTTCTTTGGAAAAATGTCTGTTCAAGTATTATGCCCTTTTTTCATTTGGATTATGTGTTTTTTGGGTGTTGAGTTGTAACAGTTCTTTAAATGTATTGGATATTAACCCTTTTTCCGATATGTCATTTGCAAATATCTCCTCCCATTTCATAGGCTGCCTTTTACATTTGTTGATTGTTTCCTTTGCTTTGGAGAAGCTTTTCATTTTGATGTAGTCCCAATAGATTATTTTCGCTTTTGTTTCCCTTGACTCAGGAGATATATCTGGATAAATGTTGCCACATCCCATGTAAGAGACATCACTGCCTTTGCTCCCTGCTAGGATTTTTATGGTTTCAGGCCTCACATGTAGGTCTTTAATTCATTTTCTATTTATATTTGTGCATGGCATAAGACAGTGGTCTTGTTTCATTCTTTTGCATGTAGCTGTCCAGTTTTTCCTATGCCATTTGTTGAAGAGATTATCTTTTTCCCATTGGATATTCTTGTCCCCTTTGTCAAAGATTAGTTGACCGTACAATTGTGGGTTTACTTCTAGGTTTACTGTTCTGTTCTATTATCTAGGTATCTATTTTTGTGCTAGTGCCATTGTGTTTTGATTATTACAACTTTGTAACATAACTTGAAGTCTGGAATGGTGATGCCTCCAGGTGTGTGCTTATATGTGTGTGTGTTTTCAAGACTGCTTTGGCTATTCAAGGTCTTTTGTGGGTCCACACAAATTTTAGACTTCTTGTCCCAGTTCTGTGAAAATGTTGTTGGTATTTTGGTAAGGGTTATATTAAATCTGTATATTGCTTTGGGTAGTATAGACATTTTAATAATACTGGTTCTTATAATCCATAAGTGTATAACATGTTTCCATTTCTTTGAGTCGTCTTCAATTTCTTTCATCAATGTTTTATAGCTTTCAGAGTATAGGTCTTCCACCACTTTGGTTAAGTTTATTCCTAGATACTCTATTATTTTTCATGCAATCATAAATGGGATTTTTCCTTAATTTCTCTTTTTTCTGCCTCATAATTATTGTATAGAAATGCAACAGATTTCTGTACATTAATTTTGTATCCTGCAACTTTACTGAATTCATTTATCAGTTCTATTAGGTTTTTGGTGAAGTCTGTCAGGTTTTCCATATATATTGTCATATCATCTGCAAATAATAAGACTTTTACTTCTTCTTTACCAATTTGGATGTCTTTTGTTTCTTTCTTCTTGTCTGATTGCTGTGGTTAGGACTTCTAGTACTATTTTGAATGGAAGTGGTAAGAGTGGACATCCTTGTCTCATTCCTGACCTTAGGAGAAACGCTCTTAGTTTTTTATCATTGACTATGATGTACCTTGTGGGTTTTTCATAGATGGCCTTTATTATGTTGAAGTATGGTCCCTCTAAACCTACTTTGTTGACATTTTAATCATAAATTGATGTTGTACTTGGTCAAGTGTTTTTTTTTCTGCTTCTATTGAAATGATCATATGGTTTTTATCCTTTCTCTTAGTGATGCAAGTATCACACTGATTGATTTGGGAATACTGAACCATGCTTGCATCCCAGGAATAAATCCCAGTTGACTGGTGAATGATTTTTGTAATTTATTATTGGATTATTGGATTCACTTTGCTAGTATTTTGTTGAGGATTTTTACATCTTTGTTTACCAGATATAAGGGGTTATAGTTCTCTTTTTTATCTGGCTTTGGTATCAGGGTAATGCTGGCCTCATAGAGAATGAGTTTGGAAGTTTTTCTCTCTCTTTTATTTTTTGGAATAGTTTGAAAGAACACTCTAGGGGAATTGATGTTTTAATGAAAACTAGGTCTAATGCTCTGGAAGAGCATTATTAAAAATTGTTGAATTACTTGTGGGAAAGAAAATGGGAGAAGATGGAAAGAATTAAAAAAAAAAAACAGTCAAGAAAGTCTCTATATTCAGGTAACTCTAAGTCCCCTTCTCTCTAAAGAAAGCAGAACTGGAGGGGCACTTGGGTGACTCAGTTGGTTAAGCAACTGCCTTCAGCTCAGATCATGATCCCGGAGTTCTGGGATCAAGTCCCGCATTGGGGCCGCAGCTCCATGGGGAGTCTGCTTCTCCTTCTGACCTTCTCCCCTCTCATGTTCTCTCACACACTCTCTCTCTCAAATAAATAAAATCTTAAGAAAAAAAAGAAAGAAAGCAGAACTTGGGGGCAGATGCTGTATTAGGGGATGCAATTTCTAAGGCTGTGTGGTGAGGAAATGCAAAAAGCAGGCCAACATGTGAAGTGAAGGTCTGGCTCCTCAACAAAAAGTTAGCAATGAAATCAACATTTACACAGTTCATGTTAACAGATTTAATGTTCACATGTGTCCTATTTATGATTTTCTGTTTGAACCAGCTTTCGCATTTGCCTGACCATCTACCCCCCCATTGCTGACTTTGTAACAAGAGAGCGTGTCCATTGTCATACTGTCCCCTTACCTTAACTTGTAGAGTCAGAAAACAAAAGGAAAACAAAAGCAAATCATATTAAAACAAAAATCTAGGCAGAAAACAAAACAAAATCCTCTTCTCAATTTGACTTCTCCCTTAAGCTGTCCTCCTATATCTGTTTTTTGTTGTTCATGCCTGGAATTCTTCTGTATGTTAGTCTCTTATGTCTCCTCAAACGTCACTGTGGGTTGGGGGTCCACAGGGGTAAACACCATCAAATTAAAACTCAACAGCTTCTCACAATCTTCTTTCGTCATGTTATTTTCTGGAGTACTGACAGATGCCCACCATTTTCCCTATTTGTCTTCCCTTCTTCAGTGATACCTTTATTGACCCAACTTGCCAACATGCTTTGCTTTATCGTCTTCTTTTCCTTCTGCTCACGAGTCTTTGCTTCATGCATCTTACTTCAGCTCACACTTTTAGAGTGGTGGCAGTGATGTCTGGGTGTCCCCAGCTCAGAGCAGCACACGTGGCCACTGGCAGGGGACCAAAACAGACTGTGAATAATGGCTAACTTTCAATTCTATAGTGTTCGTCTTGACATTTCTCCAGGCTCCAAATGTACATACTGTGGGCTAGCACAAGAGAGTGGCCAATGGGGTGGGCCACAAGGTCAGACTTTGGCTCCAACGCTAGCAAGTTGTGTGGCTCTGAGAAAGTTACTCAACTAAGACTCTCTTCCATTATCTAGGATCCATTAGTGAATAGTAAAATATCAGAGATCATTAAAAATGATAAACATTATGCTATAAAAAAGACGATGAACATCAAGTACCCAGCTCCAAGAAAACCCTCCATAAATGGTAACTTGTGTAACTGCTCATCAGATACCACCTCACTGATGTCACATTTAATTTGGCCAAAACTTAATCCATTACCTTAAATTCAAAAAGTGTTTCTCCTCCCCTGTGCCCTACTTCAGTAACAAAATGACCACAGCTTTAGTTACTGAGACCAGCCATCAATTTCTGTGTCCTTTTCTACTTCCTAAACAATCCTCACATCCAATCAGTTGCCAAATCCTTCCCACTCTCCCCCGCAATACCTAAAAATTAAATCCTAAAGCTAAGCTGTATTTCTTTTTTTCACATAGTCACCGACCTACTTTGGCCTCTCATCATCTTTCATCTGTACCCCTGCAGTGGGCTCCTCACTGAGACATTGTACATGGACTGCCTTGCAGAGTACTGGCCCATCATAGCTCCCCTTTATTTCTAAAATACCCTTATAGGGTTGCCAATTACGTTCCTACACAATAACGTCTTTAAATGGCTCAGAAACTTTCAGTGGCTCTTCACTCACTGAGGAACCAAACCCAGGCTTCTAAGCACCAAATGATCTGATCTCACCCCATTGCAGGCAGGCACCTGTGTGGCCCTGCATGTGGCTCCTTCCCACGTCTCCCATACTCGAGTCACTGGGTTTCCTTGACATAAATAGGCTTTGCTTCCATTTCTGATCATGAAAGTCCTAACTGTATTTCAAGATGTGTCACTTTCCTGATGTGCTCCCTAATAAATTTTTTTTGGAATGAAGAGTTTCGTTCTCCATTCCATGATATTTCCTCGTAATTATCATAAAAGATATATTTTCCACATTTAATAATTATTGTATTTTTATTCATATATAAAAATATCTATACAAGTTAATACCAAACTGAACAATAAGCACCACAGAAATTTTTCAAAAATAGTTTTACACGTAGAAATTTGAGGAGGGGTGACTGGGTGGTTCAGTTGGTTAAACATCTGACTGGTGATATCGGTGCAGCTTATGACCCCAGGTGGTGGGATCAAGTCCTGTGGAGTCATGCTGCCATGCTCAGTGCAGTCTGCTTGAGACTGTCTCTCCCTCTCCCTCTGCCCCTCCCTCTGCTGGTGTATGTGCGTGCTCTCTCTCTCAACTAAATTTCTTTGAAAAATCTAGAGATACGTAGAGATATATAGACTTATCTATCTCTTCTAATAAGCCACATTCTCATAACAGATTTTACTTATCTTGATTTTACTTAACACAGTGGTGGATGGATTAAAAAATAAATGAATAAATGGTTGAAAGTATTCCACTATTTATAAATGTAATCGTAAGTAATGGTATTTTGAAATGTGTTGTAAAATGTATGGCAGGAAATACCCAAAAAATGTGTGAGCCAACACTGGCTCATTTATTATGTCTTCTTATAATTTAAACCTTTTGTTGAAAAGTCAAGATCAGACTTCCACTGAGTCTGACTTAGGCTCACTTTGTACTAGATTACTCACATATTCCTGCTACAGGCAAAAGTCATGAAGCAGTGCCTATTAGAGAATTATCCCATGTCCTTCCATCTCTCCACTTGGGACATTCACTGTCTTAGGACTTTCAGTCCTGCTGGGTTTGTGATAGTTTCTTCCACTCTGTATAAGCCCTTCAGGTTCTTAGACTAGAGATGGTCCACGTGGCAATTTTATTTGACTTTTCCTTGAGGTGTAGCCCCTTGCCTCTCCATACTGCATTCGTAGGACAAGCAAACTGTGTCAACCCAAATTTCCAGAGACCAAATTCTCTCCCAGAACTTGATATTCTTTCCTTAGCAGATACGTGGAATCTGTTGACATGATCTAAGTCTCTGGTGAGAATATCAACAGCCTTGTATTACAGAACAGTCTCGCTATCATATACAACATAGGACAAGTAGATTAGAAACCACTCTGTGGGGGCGCCTGGGTGGCTCAGTGAGTTAAGCTTCTGCCTTTGGCTCAGGTCATGATCTCAGAGTCCTGGGATCAAGCCCCGTATCAGGCTCTCTGCTCAGCAGGGAGTCTGCTTCCCCCCTCTCTCTCTGACTGCCTCTCTGCCTACTTGTGATCTCTGTCAAATAAATAAATAAAATCTTAAAAAAATTTAAAAAAAGAAACCACTCTGAGAAGAGAAACTAAGCAATGCTTTGATTATTTGCTCCAAAGCCATGTAGACAAGAAGTGTCAAAATTCTCATTTTGATCCCTGCAGAAGAATGGTTTAACTTTCATATGTGTCCACGGTTCAGAAAATATTCAATACATGATTAAAGTATATGGATACAAATATATGTATGTGGGTAGATTCTCTATTTCTAGCCATTCTCTTTATGGATACAAACATACAATGAGGTCTGCAAGGTGCTGCCAGAGAATTATGACCTTTCAATACCCATTTCACACAAGAGTCTTTTAAAGCCATCTCCAACCTACTCTCAGGTTCCTCTCACCATGCTTCATTGCACCTTTATTTTAGTATTCACCACCTCATTATGCATTAATCATCTGACTCTCCACTCCCAGAACACTTGAGTGTGTACAGGATGACAGGATGAAAACAGCTTATATTTTACCCAAGTCTGTCCTCTGCTGTTATTAAAATCCCCATCACAGACTCATCCATACTGAAATGTCTGTGGAATGACTACCTAAAAAAGGAAGGGCTTGATTCCATTTAAATGACTGCACTCCAAGTTGGAAAATAACTGCTTATTCTGTATCCTGGCAATTGTTCCAGAACCCTTAAATGGCTGATTCATATTTGTGGCACATGCTGGACACCTGTGGAAGATGTAGTCCTTTTCCTGCTGTGACTGACTAATATCCTGAGCTAATCATGATGGGCGTTCTGTTGGGGAAAGGGCCTCAAAATATTCCAACCTGGAACAGTATTGTTTTAAGCATGGCAGGTCCCACATTTTATACTGACTGACAAATGAAATTTGACTTTGCGTTGAGATTCTATCTTTGAGGAGGACATTGCTTTGGGGAGCTCTTTTGGTCATGCAGATGGACGGTAGGCAGATATGAACCTTGCAGGTACTTCAGTTGAGGACTTTCAAGTGTTGTTTAGTAATATGGACTGGGTATATTTTTAGGATGATACCTATGCAGAGGATGAAAGTGCTCTATGCCTGTGATAGATATCCATAATTGGTGCAAAGAGTTCTAAAAAAATCTCGGTTGAAGGTATAGAGTGAGTTGGGTAATGGGGGCGGCTTGATCCTTTCCTGAACTCTCCTTAAACAAAAACCTATGACTAGAAATTGGACTGAGTTTGGTCCACACAACCTGTATTAGATAGCTGGAGACCCAGGAGGTTAAGACAATGATAAGCCAAATGGAAAATCTCTTTGTATATTGTGATGGTCTTTTCAATGAACTGAATGCTTATGTCTCTCCCAGATTCATATGTTGAAATCTTAACCCCCAATGTGATAGTATTTGAGGGGGTCTCTGAGAGGTGAATTAGACCATGAGGGTGGAACCCTCCTGAATGGGATTAGTGCCCTTATCAGGAGACCCAAGGATGTTCAGTCCCCCTCTCTCTGCCATGAGAATAAAACAAGAAGTTGGCCATCTATGAACCAGGAAGAGGTGTCTCACCAGAAACCAACCATGATGGCTCTCTAATCTTGGACTTTGAGTCTTTAAAACTGTGAGAAATGAATTTCTGTTTTTTCATAAGTCACATGGTCTCTGGTGCTTTGTTTCAGAGGCCCAAAGGGATTGAGAACACTCCCATCTAGGCTACAGCGTCTAGAATGTACCTTGTGGGGTGCGGTGACGTGGGGAGGGGATTCACTCAGAGAAGTGAATGTCCTACCTCCATCCACCAGAGGCAGAAAAGGAACTGAGTTTTTATGTGGGGAAGGGATTTCTTCTTCCTCCTTGGCACAGGGGCAGTGCCACACAGATTCAGGGGAGTGGCAAAGAAGCACATGGTGCATTCTCCTCCCCCACCCTCTGAGGCTGCTGAGAAGACTGCAGGCACCCAGCCAGCCAGAAGACTGCTCTGAGAGCGGGTATATGCCCTTCCTCATGGGATTTCCCAACACTTTATAACAATCAGTGCTCTGGGAACTTGAAAGCGGGGGTTCTGGTTGTAACCTGAAGTTGCCCAGATGACGCATTTCTGGGCATTATCAGCAGCAACAGAGGCCTGGAGACAAGAGGAATCCAAGGGCTAGCCCTGGAGGACACAGTCCACAGCCCAGGCAGGGAGGTCCTAGGTGCAATGCTCAGGAGGACTTAGGGTCCCTGAGCAGGCTGACCTTCAGCAGGTAAGGATATGGAAATTCTTAAATGGCAGGATGCTTTGGACATATAACACAGTGAAATTCTATTTTGTCAGCATTAGCTAAGGAGGAAGGTGACATTATTTACTGTTTCTCTTTGTTTTGAGGTCCTTAATTTTATACCATGGCTGTTAGGGCTTAGAATTATCTTAAGTATGTGAAATAATATTTACCATTTCTGAAGAGTTATTCTAGGAAAATAATTCAGCTACTGGAAATGGCTGGTTTCTTTGGCCAGAAAAACTATGCTTTTAAAGATTTCTTTTTTTCTAAGGGATAAGCTACAGGTCTGTTTTGTAGCTAAGGGTCTCTTTCTCTTCTACATATACATTTAAATACAAAGCTTTAGGCTGATGTGGGACCTGACTTTTCTCTTTGCACTTATGTTGATGGTCTGGTAAGCAAACAATCACCAGGGTCCTGGGACTTCTGATTGAAACAACAGATGGAGAGCTGGAGAGGAAACTGTTTCCCTCCTGCTTCCACTATGATAATGCAAAGGAGAAAATTGGTTTTCTTTAACGTGGTCCCAAACACCATATATCAACACATTATCATGTAAAAAAATCTCTTTTATGTTGCATTCTGAAAAAGTTTTAATATTCATACAGAAATGGAAAAAAAACCCACTTTGAGTTACAAAAGGAAAATAAACGTACATAAAAAATTTCTCCAGGATGCAGCACAGTGTCCAAGTTGTCTTTAAAACTACATAACAGGTAATATTATTAGAATTGAAGAGAATCACTAGAAGTATCATTTTTGGGGGTGACTTTAATGTGGTATTAACAAGTTTGGCTTTTGACATAGGTAATATTTTTATGGCTTTGACTTTCTTTAAGGACAAAAATCAACTGGCTGCTTTAAAATACAAAAGGGCACTACAAAGATCAAGTAACTAAGTGTTAATAAGAAAGACCACATTTCCAGTAGGTCGGTATTCCAAAGGCCGGTGTTCTCTTGGTTTCCCTAAGGAATCCCATCAGGGAACAGATTTGAGTTTCATTGGCTAAAGAAAACAATTATCTGTAAATACAAGCATTTAGACTTGTAAAAGGTGCTTATAAAACAGATGAAGGATGCCAGAAATTACACACGTTCTGGAACTATAAACACACACACACACACACACACAACTATTTAAAAAGCCATCCCATAGGATATTTTGTAACATTTATCTAGCTCAAAACAGCTTTATTTTTATCCTATTCCTCCCATCTAAGGGTAGACTTTGGGGAAAAGAAAGAAAAGAAAGTAAAAAATGGAAAAATGTAATGTAAGTTTGAGGCTTAAAGACTAGACCCTGTAGGAGGAGCTTGGAAGCAGGAGAATATTACAGGGTGGAGAATTTGAGCAATAGGGAAAGGGGGTCACAAAGATGTCCACATAAAATATGAAGTAAATAAATAGGTGTTGGGGGATCTGGGTGGCTCAGTGGGTTAAAGCCTCTGCCTCAACTCAGGTCATGATCCCAGGGTTCTGGGATCGAGCCCCGCATCAGGGTCTCTGCTCAGCAGGGAGCCTGCCTCCTCTTCTCTCTCTTCCTGCCTCTCTGCCTACTTGGTATCTTTGTCTGTCAAATAAATAAATCTTAAAAAAAATAAAATAAATAGGTGTTAAATTAATTAAACAAGGAGGCTATTACATTGAGGTGCCATTTGACTAATCTTGAATACCATGGTGGCTTACATAAGCCAACCAAAACCTATCCCCCAAAATGTCTAAGATTTTCAAATCAAAATGCTAAGGACAACCAATCACAAACAGCCAATAAAGCTTTAAGGTATAGCCAAGTGATAATTTTCTTCCATTTTTCCTTCCCAATGATTGATGTCAGTGGAGTGTTACTAACCACTTCCAATATGGCACTGCCCTAATGGAATGGATTTTCACTCAAACTTTTAAATTTCTTAATATGCCTTGGTTTTTTTTTTTTAAAGATTTTATTTATTTATTTGAGAGAGAGGCAGTGAGAGAGCATGAGTGAGGAGAAGGTCAGAGGGAGAAGCAGACTCCCCATGGAGCTGGGAGCCTGATGCGGGACTCGATCCCGGGTCTCCGGGATCATGACCTGAGCCGAAGGCAGTCGTCCAACCAACTGAGCCACCCAGGCGTCCCTGCCTTGGTTTATTTTTTAACATTATAAATCAGTGTTCTATTTTTTTAATGTACAACACATATAGAATCTCTGAAGTAGGAAAAATCATCAAACTAGTTCTAATAATCCCTTTATACTTATTTAAGCAAAAACATTTAAATTTTAGCAGATACAGCTATCATCCCAAACAGGCATTACTGGGGAGTATGTTTAAAATTTTCACCTTCTCGGGGTACCTGGGTGGCTCAGTGGGTTAAAGCCTCTGCCTTTGGCTCAGGTCCTGGTCCCAGGGTCCTGGGATGGAGCCCTGCATTGGGCTCTCTGCTTGGTGGGGAGCCTACTTCCTCCTCTCTCTCTCTCTCTCTGCCTGCCTCTCTGCCTATTTGTGATCTCTGTCTGTCAAATAAATAAAATCTTAAAAAAAATTTTTTTTTCACCTTCTCTAGAGGGGTTCCCCTTCCTACCAGACCAGAAATGCTTATTGTAATTTTTAGGAACAGAATCAAAGCTTTACAAGTTACAAAAATGAGAATTAAAAAAAACACATTTTACCTTAAGACTGTCGCTGGGTTATGGGCACTGGGGAGGTGTATGCTATGGGAGTGCTGTGAAGTGTGTAAGCCTGATGATTCACAGATCTGTACCCCTGAAGCACATAATACACATGTTCATTTTTAAAAATTAATTATTAATTAATTAAAAGGACTGTAATCTTTGCTACTTTAGTGCAGTCTTTGATAAGAACATGGAACTCACCAAAGAGCTGGTTAAAAATGCTGTATCTCAAGTTCCATCCCCAAACTAGCCACACACAATCTGCATCTAGCAAGATCCTTGGTTCCCATGATCCTGAGTTTATGAAGCACTCATGTGAACAACTGTTCTGAGAGAAGAATTGTGTTTGTTGAGCTGTAGGTTATGACACCTTGCCTTGTGGTTAGGCTTATGTAACTGGATAACCTTCGTTTGTACTTTTCTTTCATTAATTATCACTAGGACTCTCACTATTGTACATAGTATTAGTGATGGGCATTAAAACCTATGTAAGAAACAGAACTCAAAGGAAGGAAAAAGTAAATAGCCTCACATTAAAATGCATTTGACTAGAAATCCTGTCTCCAGCTTTCATCATCTTATCATGAATGAGGAACACGTAGCCGAGTCTCTACACGACAACACAGGAAACTTTGGTAATGTGGTGCTCTGTCCAAGAATCTGAACTTTATGATAATAAGGCCTTACTCAGTGAAAGCCCTGTGGCACTTCACGTTGTCTTGCTGAGAGGTGATTGGAGTTATTCTTTAAAGGAGTCATTACTTGCAGCCCTTCTGTCATGTTTTCTCAGAAAATGTTAAAGGTCATTTCACTTTCTTAAGAAAAAATATCTAACATTTAATGAGTCACAGACATATCATTCTATTTGGTTTCTATTTGTAGTGGGCAAAGATCAAAACCAAAGTTTTAACCCAGGATGTGTCAGGAAATTAGAATAATTGAGCCAGAGCCATGTCTGGCAAGAAGATTCAAGATGGCAGGAATCCACACCACTGCCAAAATTGTCTTAAGGAGGAAGTGTAGGCTAGCAAAGATGAGTGATGGATCCAAGGATGGATGGGAATGGAGAGCCAAGATAAAATTCCTGGCTTCAAGGATTTCCCATTTAATTAAATTTCCTCCAAATTCAGGGGTTGATGAACAAGCCCATCTGTGGACAGTTAATGGATGGGTCATCTAATTTCTAGAAATGCAGTGGACACCTGAATCTTGTGCCAAATAATTATTTCATCTTCCATTTTTCTCCTGCCCATTAATTTCCCCTTTACATACTAAGAACTGAGCTTGAGGCTGGAATACTGAAAAAAAAAAAAAAAAAAGACATCTTAAGAAATCCTCCCCCATTTAGAACTCCGGTGTCCCATAAGCTTCTGCCCTTGGTCACATTTATTCTCATTCCATATAGTTTTCTCGTGGGTATTATATATCACCTCTGTATTGCTAATACTCAGCTCTTTATTTTAAAATTTCACCTCACTTCTGAGCTCCAGATTCATACTTCTGAATGCCCCTGGACATTACCAAGGAATAGTTTTTGAAGTCAGCTGAAAATCATCAAGGCAAATATATTTTACATCCTCATGAAGCAGATTTTCTTCCTGAAATTCAGTTCTCTTTTAATGGGACGATGACGCCTTACATTCAAACGTAAGCACAGAAGTATTCTGGATTTATCTCACCTCTCACTTATTCTCCAACCAGGGTTGGCTTCAAGGACACATGACCCCATGCAGGTGCACAGAATCCTATGCTTGGTTTAATATCCAATCTTATGCTTGGCTGTCACCTTAAAAGTTCTCATAATTTTCTAACCACACACACCACATATTCATTTTGAATTGGGCCCTGTGAGTTATATGGCAATCTATCTCCCAATCCTATAGAGTCTGTCCTTAGTCCTGCTTCCCTATAATCTGCCTCTATAGGTTTTAGCTAGAATTATTGCCCTAAATTAAATCTAGGCAATTAGTATCTCCATTATTATACTTTTTAAAAGCTAAAATTCTGCTATCAATTTTCCTAAAGAGTAAAGGTAAATAAGTGTCTTTGGACCTTGACGGCCATGAGTTCACAGGCACAAATCCCCATGCTTCTCTACCTCCACCCATGTTAGCTTTCATGCGTTTGTGTCAGTATCACAAGGACCTGAAGTCACTTTCTCCATTCTGTATTTGACAAACTTTACTCATCCTTCACGATTCAATTTTACTGACATAGTGCATGGCTTTCCTTTGCTTTTCATCACCTCTCCAGATGGTCCCACACCCTGTACCCAGGTCAAGGTATTGACATGGGAAGTGATTACTGGCTGATTTATAGAGGGCCCCAGGGGGATGGAGTATAGCTCTCTCCCAGTCCTTGGTTTCTCCTGGCATCGTGATGATGAGAACGTGTCAGACAACACGAGCATCAGTTCGTTAGCGACATCGTTGGCTTTCACCCAAGGCAGCGGGAGAAAAAAACAAACTGCATGTTCCCTCAAGTGCAGAAAGCTAGTGTTTTCATTTAAATCCCCAGTCCTTCCTTCCTTCACTTCATTCTTCTTTGCACCACAAAACTCATGTGTCTTCCTTTCCAGAACACCCTGATGGCTGCGCTAAGTCATCCACTTTTGATCATGGTCTACTTCATTTTCATGGCTGCTTTTCTTCACCAAGCTGCTGGTCTGCACAGGAAGCCGGATTGCCAGGCATTCAGGAGGGGGCACACGGGACACATGCGGACCTGTGTCAGGAGGATCTAGCCCACTAGGTTACACCCCAGCTGTGCGCATGCCTCAGTTTATCTCTTTGTGGCTACAGGTCTGAACAGTCCATAAAAATGCCCTCTCCTGGGACGCCTGGGTGGCTCAGTTGGTTGGGCCGCTGCCTTCGGCTCAGGTCATGATCCCAGGGTCCTGGGATTGAGTCCCGCATCAGGCTCCTTCCTTGGTGGGGCGCCTGCTTGTCTCTCCGCCTCTGCCTGCTTGTGCTCACTCTCTCTCTCTGACAGTTAGATAAATAAAATCTTAAATTAAAAAAAAAAATGCCCTCTCCTTTTCCCTTGATCTCTGTGAGGATCCAGGGGCTGAGCACGTGCACCTGAATTCCTGACGTGACGCAATGCTTGTTCTACAAACTGGTCCCGAACTAAAAACAAACGGTGAAAAATCCTTGACAACACGGGCTATTTCAACACGTCTGCTATTTCTGAATCTTTTCACTTCTAGTTCAGAAAATAGGCTGCAAAATGTTTGGTCAATGTGATGCAGAAAGGATTAGCATTTACCTACATTCTTGGGTCTCTATCTTAGATACTTAACTACATTCAGTTTTTTGGCATCTCACCATTTCACTTAAAAGTTATGATTTTCCTAATGAGATTAGAAACCATCTCTATTAGAGAAAAGACTGAAGATGAGTAAAAATATATAACTGAACATCACCAAATAGGTATCAGTGATTGAAACATCTTTTTGGACTTGATTTTCTAGCAATTTATTTCTAGAAGTTTCTTTTTTTTTTTTTTTAAAGATTTCATTTATTTATTTGTCAGAGAGAGAGCGAGCGAGCACAGGCAGACAGAGTGTCAGGCAGAGGCAGAGGGAGAAGCAGGCTCCCTGCCGAGCAAGGAGCCTGATGTGGGACTCGATCCCAGGACGCTGGGATCATGACCTGAGCCGAAGGCAGCCGCTTAACCAACTGAGCCACCCAGGCGTCCCTAGAAGTTTCTTTTTCTTAAAGATTTATTTACTTGTGAGAGAGAAAGTGAGAGAGCACGTGCACTCATGGGTAGGGGTGAGGCAGAGGGAGAGAGAGAATCCACAAGCAGGTTCCCTGCTGAGCGCAGAGACAGACGTGGGGCTGGAGCCCATAGTGGGGCTTGATCCCATGACCCTGAGCTCACCACCTGAGCTGAAACCAAGAATCAGTGGCTTAACCGACTGAGCCATTCAGGTGCCCCAGTTCTATAGTTTTTAAAATTGTATCAGTTATATCCTAATTTCCAAATGTGTCTAACTATGAGTGGAACCATTCACTGGACATTTATTAAGTCCACACCAACTATTTTGCTTAGTCCAGAGACACAGGACTCAGTAATCTAAAAAAGGGAGAGATATATTAGCAAATAAACTATGTGACCATAGAAACTGTGTATAGGTTTCAAACATGCTAAAGACAAACATGCCGTTGACCCAGCAATTCCATTTGCAGGCACTGATAATAAAGAAGTAACTTAAGAAATGAACCAGTACTTGGCTGTAATAGTTTTGATAGATTTGATAGATTCTATTAGATAGAAATAGATTTGATTTGATTTGAAAAGATTTGGGATAAAACCTACTACATGGTTATCCAAGCAAGATAATTCATCTTCTAAAAATGATGTTGTATCCATATGTCTTGTTCGGGGAAGAAGTTAGTTATGTTCTTTCCCTGAGGGCTGGCTGTATTCCTACGGTGGATTTTGAGTTACTAACATGTTTAAGAGTATGAACACAATACAAATATTTAAAAATCATTTTCTCTCTATATAATTGCATAACACATTTCAAGCATGATCTGCTGTCAAGCTTACTGTACTGTGTCCTTTCAACTGTCTACAATAAAAAAACTTCCTCATCTTTAAATGTCACAGTGTGACCTCAAAAAGCAAGGCTGCATGAATGTACAGTGACAGTTGCGCATGGGAGTTGGCATTTTAGGCATATGCCCAGGAAATATTAAAACAAACCTCTGAAGTACCCATTTGCTTAGACGCTGACCTCCCTTCTGCATGAGTTGCAAAAGCACACACACGCTCCTTAAAAAGTCAAATGCAATGATATTTCTATGGAATTCATTCAAATACTTTTTGCATTGCAGCAATGAAAAGAATGTGTTCTAATGGTTGTGTCACATAATAGGAACAGAAATCAACCAAATTTCCCTAAAAGCATGGCAAACAAACCAACAAAACCATGCATCTCATTAATTCCCACTAATAAAACCAATTCCCTCATGAAAGGGGGCTGTTTCCCTGTACAGAAGCATCATGGTCATCACACCCTGGAAGTGTGTTTTCTCAGCATGGGGAATACTGCAGTACTTTTCCTCAAATATTAGTCCATTTATTTTCCTTGTATAATAAAAGTGACACTGGAAGGTTAATGATGTGAAACCCTGCAGATGAAATGAAGCTACTATCCTCTTTCTGCTGACAAGACCACAGTAATGCAACATGAAAAATTAGAAAAGAGAGGACTAGAGTCTCAGATGGAAATTCAGCGTATGATGCATCTTAACCAGCAAGGGCTCCACACCATGAGGTAGTACACAGAAGTGTATGGAGATTTTTAGTGGATGGGTTAAGAAGTTTCAAGATGTTTATTATCAAGGGACAAACTAGGTTGAGTTATACTACATTTCTGTGCCATAACATACCTTGGATTTGCTTTTATCTTATAATCCTGGATGTAAAAGCAAAACAAAAATATGCAATTGTGTAATTTTTATAGCACTACAGAATATGTGTTCATATGAACATGGCACCACACTGGGCTTTAAAATAACACGCTTGTGAATTTCAGCAGAAGTGCAAGTATTAATTACATGGAAAATCTAAATATTCAAAGGTAAAACTTTTAGTTAGAAGGCTGCAAAATACTTATAAAATCTATAATAAAATCTTTTAGTATAGTTTATCGAAAACTTACTAGTTTGAATCAACTCAAAAATATTTACTTATGAAGTACAATAATTTCATTATTATTAAATAAAGTTAGCAAGAGTAACTGTATTTTCAGAGTCTTCACCAATATATATCTATATAAATAATCACATCTTAAATCATCCCTAAAATCAAGAACAACACAAGGATGTCCACTGTTACTGCTTCTACTCAACATGGATGAAGAACATGCCCAGGGAAATTAAGCAAGAGAAAGAAACAAAAGGCATCTAGATGAAAAAGGAAGAAATAAGACTGTTGCTGTTCACAGATAATATGATCTTGCATAAAGAAAATCCTAGGAATCTACAAAACAATGTCTAGAACTGATAAGTCCGCCAAGGTTGTAGAACACACGATCAATGTACAAAAATCATTCGCATTTCTAAACAGTAGCAATGAATGATTTCAAAATGAAGTTAAGAACAACAGCCCAGTTACGACAGCATCAAAAAATAGGAATAAATATAACAAAAGAAAGGCAAAACTGAAAATGAAAAAAATTGCTGAAGGAAATCAAAGAAGATAAAAATAAATGCAAAGACACTCCATGTTTACAGAATGAAATTTTAATATTGTTAAGATGGCAATACTCCCAAAATTAATCAGTAGTTACAACACAATCTCAGCTCTTTTTTTTTTCTTTCTTTGCAGAAATCCAAAAGCTGATCCTAAAATTCACATGAAAAGAACAGGACAAGGAATAGTCAAACAGTCAAAAAAGAACAAATGTGGAGAATTTATGCTTCCCAACTTCTGAATTTCTATAAGGCTGCAGTATTCATAACAATGACATACTGACATAAGGGTAGATGTGTAAATAAATAGAAAAGTAGGTCTTTGGACAAACAGATAGCCACATTGAAAAGAATGAAGTTGGACTTCTTCCTTCACACTGAATAAAAACTAATACACAACAGATCATAGACCTAAGTGTAACAGCTAAAACTATTAACTTTTAGAAGAAAATGCAGGAGTAAATCTTCATGACTGTGGGTTAGGAAATGGTTTCTTAGATATTGCATCCAACATATGAGCAAAAGTTAATCTAGGTAAGTGGACCTTACCAAAATTAAAAATATTTGTGCCTTAAAGATCTCCACTAAGAATGTAAAATAACAAACCATAAAGTGGGAGGAAATGTGTGCAAATCAACAGTATGAAGACCACCCAATTGAAAAACGGATATAAGTGGCGCCTGGGTGGCTCAGTGGGTTAAGCCTCTGCCTTCGGTTCTGGTCATGATCACAGAGTCCTGGGATCGAGCCCCGTATCCGGCTCTCTGCTTAGCAAGGAGCCTGGTTCCCTCCCTCTCTCTCTCTCCCTGCCTCTCTGCCTACATGTGCTCTCTCTCTTTCTGTCAAGTAAATAAATAAAATCTTCAAAAAAATTTTTAAAGAAAAATGGACATAAAATTTAGGTAGACATTTCTACAGAAAAGATATACAAATGGCCAATAAGCCCATGAAGAGTTTCTCAACACTATTAGTCACTTAGGAAATGCAAGTCAAAATCACCATGAGATACTACTTCATATCTATTAAAATGGCTGAAATAAAATCAAAAGATACTAAGAAGTGTTGGCAAGAATGAGACATCTGAACCCTTCTTTGTTGCTTCTTGGAATGTAAAATGGTACTTTCACTTTGGAAAACTGTCTGACAGGTCCTCAAATTATTCAATATAAAGTGAGCATATGATCCAACGATTCCAGTCCTCAGGCTATCCCATGATAAAGGAAAGCACAGCCCCACATAAAACTTGGAGGAATGTTCCTGTAGCAATACTCAGAAGAGCCGAAGGTTGGAGATCAACCGAATGTCCATCACCTGATGAATGGGCAACAACAAGGTGTGGTCTAGCCACCCAATGGAGTCTTATTCAGCCATAAACAGGAAGGAAGTACCCATATGTGTACAAAATAAACGAACTTTGAAAACATTATGCTAAGTTAAAGAAGTTGTTTCTAAAAGATCACACATTGTATAATTGCGTTGATATGAAAGGTTTGGAAGAGGCAAATACATAGAGACCCAAAGCAGCTCTGGGTGCCAAGTGTGGGGGAGGAAAAGAGAAGGAGGCGTGATAGGTAATAGGTCAACATTTCCTTGGGGGTTAATGAAGGTGTTCTAATATTCGTGATGATAATTATACAACCGTGGGAAATTTACAAAAACTCACTGAAATGTCCATTTTTAAGCACAGATTTTATGGCACGTGAACTTAATCTCCACAAAGCTCTTATTAAAAAAATCATCTTCACAGCCACAGAACCACTTCCTCTTTGGCATGGAGGAAGGGCTAGAGCTGAAATTCTCATTTTCTGCTCATTGAAAAACGGTGTAAATTGAGCCAGCGATGTTTTGGCTGCCATTAGGAAGCATTTAGAATGAAGACTAACTACTTGCACAATGTTGTGAGCTGTGTTTGACATTTTCCTGCTTGCACAGAATCAATCTAATTATGCAGATGCCTCACTAGAGACGGAAGTACCATGCTGATCGTCAGAGGGCCTTGCTTTTAATCATTTGTCCTACTACAGAACCATCACGCCAAGGAACTTAACCTGGCTGTGTGAAAAGGGGGGATTTTCTTTTACCATTCCTACCTCAGAAAGGTGTTATGAATTTAAAATATGATCGACTTAGTGGCATGGCCCTCTTACATAAACACAGTCGCTACTGTTGTTGATGGGAGGAACTATCTCAGTGGGCCCCGTGCACATCGTCACTACCACCTAAAGTGAAGCTTTCATATGAAATATACATTTCTTGGGCAAGTATATTACCATAATTACTTTGGAATATCAAAAGGAATGACAACATTCCAAATACCAAGAAGTTCATGTTTCTGAATACGCAGCACACACATCGTGGGTAAGTGCCATAGGAGACTTGGCAAAGGCACACTGCCAAATTCCCAGCACAAACTGTGCTCAAATCATGCGATTATTCTGCTAGCCCATCTTCTTTAACTACTCTAAGGTATATACTTCACTAATAAATCTAAGGAGAAATATAAGTAAGTCAAGCCTTGACGTCATCCTTATGGAGGGACATTTCTTGCATATAAAATCAAGTTAAGGCAATTCTCAGTATGGCTAAAAAGTCTTCTCTCCAAGATAGAGTAATGATACTTCTGTGTTACTTAAGTTAACCTTAAGATAACATAATGTCACTCCAAAACATCTACTGGTTTTTCTTCTAGCCTTTTTTTTTTTTTTTCCTGTGCCCCTTTCCTCTACCTCCAAACATACATGCAAATATAATTAAAAGAAAAAAAGAGGGGCGCCTGGATGGCTCAGTGAGTTAAAGCCTCTGCCTTCGGCTCAGGTCATGATCTCAGGGTCCTGGGATCGAGCCCCACATCGGGCTCTCTGCTTCGTGGGGAGCCTGCTTTCTCCTCTCTCTCTGCCTGCCTCTCTGCCTACTTGTGATCTCTGTCAAATAAATAAATAAAATCTTAAAAAAAAGAAAAAGAAAAAAAGAAAGGGGCGCCTGGGTGGCTCACTCATTAAGCATCTGAGTTTGGCTTAGGTCATGATCCCAGGGTCCTGGGATCAAGCCCCGTAGTCCCACATCGGGCTCCCTATTCCATGGGGAGCCTGCTTCTCCCTCCCCTACTCCCCCTGCTTGTGTTCTCTCTCTCGCTGTATCTCTCTCTGTCAAATAAAGAAAATCTTTTTTAAAAATCTTAAAAAAAAAAAAAAAGAAAAAGAAAATATTTAGTTCCCTGCATCCTTCCTTAAGAGGGCTTATTAAAATCATTGTGTGGATGAAGTCACTGAGGCTGGGTCAGGCTAGGCAATTAGGCCATTGCAACAAGGTTCGTAAACAGTGGAGACAGAATTCAGCTCAGCATAATTTGATAGACCACACGTTTGATTTGTCCATTCTTTTTTTTTTTTAAAGATTTTATTCATTTATTTGACAGGCAGAGATCACAAGTAGGCAGAGAGGCAGGCAGAGAGAGAGGGGGAAGCAGGCTCCCCCCGAGCACAGAGTCCAATGTGGGGCTCGATCCCAGGACCCCAGGATCACAACCTGAGCCAAAGGCAGAGGCTTCAACCCACTGAGCCACCCAGGCGCCCCATGATTTGTCCATTCTTAATGGCAACCATTTCCTGCTTCTTCTTACAGCGAAACTTTTCAAAAAGGCACTACAGCTTTAGGTGTTCCAGTCTTGGACTTTCTCATGCTCCCCATCTCACTGAAATTGATCTTGACCAGGCCCTAATGACTTCCATGTTAGCATATTCAACAGTTAGAAGTCCTGATTTACTGTACATGTCTTTAAAGCGGTATTGAACATGTCTGACAGATCCGTCCTTGAATCCTCTCTTCTCGGCAGTTGTGACTTAAAGGCTCTAATGGTTTACTGTTCATTCCCTTTTGTGGGCTCCTTTCTTCGGCTTCACTGTTAAATCTTAGAGTGCTACAGTCCCAGACCACTGGCACCTTGACTTCTGCATCTGTCCTTTCAGAGATAGACACAAGACAGTGTTTGAAATTATCTGGATTTTATTTCCGTGCTTACTGGTTTATTGTCTCCCCACTCCAGTACATAAGCACTGTGAGTCACAAGGGAAGGATGTAGTAGGTGTTTTCCGGATGGAAGTGTGGGTGGATGAATGGGTGCATGGAAGGCGGGAAGGAAGGAATGAAGGGAGGGAGTGTGATACAGACATAAACTTTAATGCCCTCTTCCTGGGGAAACTGTGATCTGACAGGTAAGGAGGGGCCGTGAACTGAGGACCTTTTCTGAGAAAGCTTTTGTGGCTGTCCTCACTTTGCCTCCCATTGCATTCCATTTTGTAGGCCAATCTACATCAGAATTGTTGACTGCAGGTATTCTCATGGCCCTGACCCTACTGAATCCTAGCATCAACTAAATTAAAGAGAAGGGCCAGGTGATGCTTGCTGTGTATATAAATCCTGCACAGGACAACTAAATCACGCTGGATTTCACCACCATCTCATCGATCAGGGATCCCAAAATTCACAGAGGCAGAGTGAGATGAAAGTGATCAAGCTCATGGTAGCAGGATCTCTTTAACACGTTTCTGAGAACCGTTCAGCATCGGGCCTTGATTTCAGTCACAGCAGCTTGTCACGCAGAGGACTCTCTGAGGCCTTATTTAGTTTCCTTTGAGTCCTGGCTGATGTCGGCCAGACTGACCTAAAATTGTGGCCCTTCTAGTTTTGACTGGCTTCATCCAGTGCCAACTCATCAGCCACCATGCCTCCCGCTTTCCCTAGTCATATGGGCAGCCCTGATCTCCAGCTGATCCTCAGCGCTCTGGTGGGGAAGCTGTGCTATTTCATCTGCCATATGCCGGAGCTCAGCACCTAGCAGTCTGCGATAAACAGACTTAATGTAGTCAGGATTTCTGTCTAGGAGAAATGCTAACGATGGTAACGATGTGCATTTCACCATGGAACGGTGTGATTATATCAACCCAAAGAAATAAAGGAAAAGGAATTATAATGTTGTGCGATTTGGTTTATAGTTTACTTAATGTAATTTTCATTGTTTTCCTATTTTCTGTATTTTCTATTTCAATTCATGGAGAAGGAGACGTATGCTACTTTGAATGCTCAAGCAGATGATGTACTTACTGCCACTTTGAAATACAATAAATATTTATATCAAAGGAAAATTGGGCATTCCAGAAAAATGAGACAAAGGCTTTTATTTCAAAATGAAAATGGCCATACTTTTTAGTGTTATTTACTTTCCCATAGTATTTTTAATTTTGTCCTGCACACCCCCCAGGAATCTCAATGCCAAATAAATCCTATCTTAACATCACATTGCCTACCAGAAGACTCTTCTTTCTAACTGAGCCTGCGGTGATTATGCCTGAGCACTTTATTTAATCTGCCTAAGCCTCTGTTTCTTCCCTATCATTCTTATAATGGAATAAAGGTTTTTCTGAAGAAAGAATCCAGGTCAGGTATTCAGCACAGTGCTTAACTCATGGTAAATGCTCAATCCATGGCCATCAGCATCCTCTCTGCCATCACCACTTGACACATTTCTTCTTCTTCTTCTTCTAAAGATTTAGTTATTTATTTATTTATATTTATTTGTCAGAGAGAGAGGGAGAGAGAGAGCGAGCAAGTACAGGCAGACAGAGTGGCAGGCAGAGGCAGAGGGAGAATCAGGCTCTCCGCCGAGCAAGGAGCCCGATGTGGGACTCGATCCCAAGATGCTGGGATCATGACCTGAGCCGAAGGCAGCCACTTAACCAACTGAGCCACCCAGGCGTCCCTATTTATTTATTTTAGAGAGAGTGAGAGGGACAGAGCACAAACAGGAGGGGCAGAGGGAGAGAGAGTCTTGAGCAGACTTCCAACTGAGCGTGGAGCTAGACGCGGGGCTGGACCTCACGACCCTGAGATCACGATCTGAGCTGGAACCAAGAATCAGATGCTTAATTGACTGCACCACCTAGGCGTCTCACCATTCAGCACATACTTAATCAACACTTACTATGAACTTCCTTAGCATTCTTCAAAATAGCTGGTCACATATTATCAGTAATCCGGTTGCGACAGTATATGGAAGAAATTAGGTATACAGTAAATGTACTTTGTACATGAGTGTTGGTCCTGATTCATCCCCTTTGTAGTTCCACTGAGGCAAAGATCATGTTGCATCCCTTCTGAGGCAGGGCATAGTGTTGGGGACAGAAAATACAATGGATCTCACTGAATGAATGGTGCATAGCCAATGTGAAACATCCATTAGGGAATGATGAAGAAAGCTACCTATTCCATTACAATGACAAGTGACATTGGATCCACTCCCAATCAGAATAATTTATAAAGTCTCCTTTTTTGCCCTTTACTGATAACTGATTACATGTATAAAGAATGCAGCTATAACCTGTAGTCTTTCTAATTGTATGAGATGAGTTTACATGGCAGTGTTAAAGTGTGTGTACTGGTGGCTCATGATACTGGCATCAAGACTGTGAAAATTAAAAAAATATATATTAAATATTAAATGGCTAGGTAAATGTTAAAGAAAGTCATCTCTTTATCATTGTCATTCAAACAGAGTTTTGATTCTATATGTGTTGGAATATAGATTATAAAATTTGCATGACAGACTGAGGGAGGTATAATTTATTACTCGATCTCCAAACTATGTGGTTGGAGAGAAAGGGCTCTGGGTAGGAAGTTTTAGGAATTCATCTGTAGAGTTTTGACTTCATAATTTTGGATAAGTCACCTCATATCCAGGAATTCGTTTTCTTCTGAAACCTGTCAGTGACTTCCAATTATAAAACTCCCAGTTTCCAATAATAACCATCATTACGATCTGGTGTTTTGCTAGCATCACCCTCCGGAAGCACTTGCCACAGACTCCAATCAACTCTCTTCTCCATCTTAGAATTCAACATTCTATCCAGGCTCTGTCTGGAGGGAGACAATATCAAATCAGCACTCACAACGAGGATTCCCTGCAGCTGGCCAAGTCCTTCTCCACGTGAATAAGATTCTCATGCAGTCTACCAGTACTTCCTGGTCATTCCCGTCACCACCTACTCATGACAAGATGGCCGACAGAGTCAGAGCAGGTATCAGATGGCATTATCCAGGACTAATTAAATCCCGTTTCTCCTCAGACACAGCCACAGGCACCACTCTTGGATGATAAAGGTACAGGCAGAAATTTCTCAGCATAAGAATGCAATATGGTAAATACTATCTCTGTAAGCTACTTAAACACATATATTTTTGTAGAGAAATGCACATACATTTTAATTACTTTTAAAATCAAGTTTCTGTGGGAAAGCTAGGACATTTTCAAGGCACATGGTCCAACCTTTCTGGTATGAGGAAGTTACATCGGAGCTATCAGGCTTGATGATACGCCGTGACCTGCATGTCACTTGCTATGAACATGTAGCTTCAAAAAACTCCACAACTGGTATTAATTTCACACTTAATCCACAAATGCTGGTTCTGTTCAAAAGTAAACAGACAACACAATTATGAAGGATGACACACGTTTTCCCCCACATTTGGCCTAGCTCTAAAGCAAATCATCCTACAATATCTGAATGGTGTTAATTTCAAATCACTTAAGATTGTTTTTAAGGGGCTTATTTATGGTTTCTATTTAGAGTTGTTCTATGCCTTTGAAAAATAATTTCCCAGTAGACATAAAGGTATAGAGTGTATCTTGGAGATATAATTACATAACCATCAATCCCTCAACAATTAATGATCCTAACCCTTACTACCCTACACAGGACACCTCAATCCTCTATTTCTATTTTAACACTCTATTTCAAGGTAATTCCAAACCTACAAAAGGGCATTTCTCAGCTATTCACAGATTTTGTGGTTCAGGTGCCGAGAACCGCAGGCTGCAAGTCCACCTATCTTGAGAGAGGAACCAGTGGCAATCCCAGGCCATCTACCAAGTGGCTGTAATGAGAAGAATGGCCTGGTCCATTCTCTGGTGTCTGAAAAGGTCCAGTGTGTAGAAGGCTTCTTGCATCGGTGTGCTACGCACTCTCTCCACCTCCGCGGCCAACCCCCACCTGCTCTCTGTCTCTCCATCTGCCTCTTTCTCTCCTCTCTCCCTCTCTTTCTCCTTCTGTCTGTCTGTCGGTCTCCTTCCTCCTCCCCTCCCCCTTTCTCTCCACTATCTGGCTGGAATGTTTCCTCTTCACATACCCGAATCCTGCCCACCTTCCCATGGCTAGGTCCACTGACTCAGCTCTAGATCGGCTGTCCTTGGACAAGGTCAGCACACTCTGCCTCCCCTTGTTGTGAACGGAGGGTACAGATTGCCTGCGCTGAGCGTTTCCCTTTTCACCAGGCTCACCGGCTGAGTACAGGCCAGGCCTACACCCATGCCCCAGAGTCCGGGGGCTTTAATCTATGTTATTGTCACAGTGATTCTCCAGCAAATTAATGCCTTGGTTATACAAGGTCAGCCATGTTTAAAAAGTGATCCTCATCCATCACGATGGGCAGAAACTTTAAATCGTTGGAGGGCCAGCTCCTTTGGTAACTGTCTCAGATAAAGCAAAGATGACAGACAGGAGAAGCTGAAAAGCCCTGTTAGAGATTCCGCACTCTAACCCCTTCCCTGCCCTGGCATCCCACCCTGCATGAACTCCGGTCCTGGTCCTCACCTTCCCACACTCCCTCTGCCTGACCCTCTACTAGTTCAGGAACTCAGTCACAACGCCTGCCCTTTTACCTTCTAACAAAGCCAAGTCATTTTAATGCTTTTTTTGACTTATTCCACTCAGATTTCCACCCAAACACACTAAGGCATTAAATCAAAAGTATTCTTGCTGTGAGTTGCAGAATGCAAAGCTTTTGTTCTCTGGCTCACAGAATTTCAAGCCTCAGCAAACAGAGGGTTTTTATTGTTGTTCTGGGTCTAGAAGGACCAGGGAAATGACCCTCCAGTCCTTGAGGGTTTAGTAGGGGAGTGGAGGAGCCAACAGTGCTGTGGCAGGTGTGGAGAACCCTGGGCACAAGTGTCTTTCTTCTACAAAGCCCTCTCCAGAGGATTTTAGGCAATTTTAGGCAGACTGGTGCTAGAGGTGAATTGGGAGTAGGTATACCTTCTGTCTATTGTTTCTCTCCCGGGGTGGGGGTGGGGGGCTTTTTTTCCTTTTCTCAACAAAGCAGCTACACACTTGAGCAAAATAATTGCCCATAACATAATAAACATAACACAGACATTCTCTGATGGCAATACACACTAGAACTTGTATCGTACGTCAAATTATGTGTGCAGAATCAATTCATTTTGCAAACCTATCTCTGTTTCCTGTCCTGTGAAGGGAGCAGAGGAACAAATAAGCAAGACGGCCATGGTGTCTTTTTACCCACATCCTTCCTAGGCTGTGTTCCTTGATCCGTGGCTGACAATGCCCAGAATTCTCTGAATGATATTATTTGACACAGGGGTTTAAACAGGATATGTAACTGATTGTAATCTAGAAAAAAGCAGGATGTCTAACGAAGCTAAAAGTGGTTTCTGTGCTTATCATAAGATGACCCTTGCTCAGTGAGACTGAGGAACCCATTGATGGTCCCAACTTCCTCGTGAGAGATACATTAGTGACAGCGACGGCCTTCATGCTTTTTAGTTACAGTCAAACATCTACAACGATAGAATTTTGTATCAAAGGAGATTTTTCAAACTCAGCCCAAGTTGTAGTACTTAGAGCGCAATTACCAATATGAGTTGGTTACTGGATGATCAATTCTCAGTAACTGCTGAATTACCAACAGGAAACTGCCTCTCCAGATCTCCCCCTTCACAAGGCGGCTCCTGCCAACACATGCGATATTTCGGAGTGAAATCGACAGACAGCACAAATGGATACGCTGTCTTTTTGAACTAGGGAGAACATTTTCAAATTAAAAACCTAGCGTCGTATTTGATTCTCCCCAAGAATTTAGGAAGAGGTTCAGTTTAAAAATTTTGATTTAAGGTCCCAGGCTTTGTAGAAAAGGTCATCCCAAATTCCGTCACCTCACTGTGAGGGACCAGAAAGATCAAAAGCTGGAGGAAGAACAGTATGGTAACGAGCTGCGTCTGTCTCCAAAGACTTGTCCAAAGCGACCAGCAGCTGCCTGCTGCTTGGGTGGTTAAAGGCCTATGGTCAGACGCCGCTCCAGGCGATCAGCACTCGGGCTGCACGAGGCTGTGCCTTCAGGTGAAATCAACCAGCCACACTTCCCTCCAGCTCGCCATATTCCAGACTCTCCGAACAGAGCTCCCCCTTCATATACGTTAGCGTTCAATCCTCAAAAACAGCCTTGCTCATCAGGAACTATGGTCATCCCTGTTTCATCTATAAGAAAACTAAGGTGCAAAGGTAAACACAGAAATACCATTTGAGAGGCGCTTGGGTGGCATAGCTGGTGGGGTGATGGACTCTTGGTTTTGGCCAGGTTGTGATCTCCAGGTCATGAGATCATCCTCTCCCTCTCCCCCTGCTCACTCTCTGTCTCTCTCAAAAAATGAATCTTTTTAGAAAAAGAAATACCATTTGAACTAGCGATTTCCACTTCCAGGTATACTAAAATAAAAAGAACAACAACAAAAAAGGGAGCGCAGAGACTCAAACCGATACTTGTACACCTATGTTCACGGAGACATAATTCACAGTAGCCAATAGGTGGAAACAACCCAAACATTCATCAACAGGTGGCCAGATAAACAAAATGTGGTCTTTTCAGGGAATGGAATATTATTCAGCCTGAAAAAGGAATGCTATTCTGATATATGCTACAACCATGAGTGAACCTTGAAGATAACATGCTAAGTGAAATAAGTCAGTCACAGAAGGACAGATATATAATTCCATTTACATGAGGTACCTAGAAGAGTCAAATTCATAGAGATTGAAGGTAGAATAGAGATTACTAAGCTAGGGGAGAGCGGAATGGGGAATTGTTATGTAATGGGCACAGAGCTTTAGTTTTAGAAGATGAGAATGTTCTAGAAATGGACAAGGGTGACAGCTGCACAACACTGTGAGTCTACTTAATGAAACCGAATTGTACTCTCTAATATGTCTGCATGGCAAGTTTTAGTCATGTCTATCTCCCCACAACAGAGTAAGAGAAAGAAGACAACTAGTGTACCCAGAGGTAGAATGTTATGCTCCCATCATTGGGTCTGTAGAGGGCAGAGCTTGGGCTGGAGCTCAGGTAGGCTGGTGCCAGAGGCCATGTTCTTAGACATGAACCTACAGGACTCCCCCAGCTGCCCCAGGTCTGTCATCAGTGCTGGCTATGGGATGGACAGAGAGACACACACAAGGCACAGGAAGCCGGCTACCACTCACAATGGTACACCTGTCCAGCCTCGACTAAAATTTGAAAAGAACGCCTGTAAGTATGCTCTTGGTTCCTGTCCTTTACTCTCTCCCTCCTTCCCACCCACCTCTAAGGTCTCTCTGAACTTGTTTTACTTCAGCTAATTCCCCACATCTCCAGGTTCTAAAGACGACCTTTCTTATTTATTGCATGTTTCACTTAAGAGCAGTAGGAGATCTGATGGAGTCAGTGGCCATTCCACCAAAACCTCCTTCTACGATATTCCACTATGCATCTGTGGGACATTTTAATGTGTTCCATTAGTTATAGTTTCTCATCAAGAACTCTGTCACTGGATGACACTCTTCTAAGCCACCACGTCCCCATATTTAACATTTCATGTTAGCTTGTCTTCTAAATTTCACTGTATTCTCTTAAAGAAGAGAGGATTACCTATGCTTTGTATTTCCCGAGGCAGTTAGGGGAACAGTGGACACAGAAACACACAGTCAACATTTGCATTAGGAATGTCTTCCTAACAGGTGCCCTAGGGTGTCGTGTAGATCGCCACCACAGTTTATGACGTGGTTACCGACAGATTTCTCTAAAAAGTAAACAAACTAGGATATCATCATAACGCAGTAATATTAACAGATTCGGTCAAAAAAAAAAAAAAAACAAAAACAATACTCAGGGATGCCTGGGTGGCTCAGTGGGTTAAAGCCTCTGCCTTCAGCTCAGGTCATGATTCCAGGATCCTGGGATCGAGTTCCACGTTGGGCTCCCTGCTCAGCAGGAAGCCTGCTTCTCTCTCTCTCTCTCTGCCTCTGCCTGCCACTCTACCTGCTTGTGCTCTCTCTCTCTGACAAATAAATAAATAAAATCTTAAAAAAAATAATTAAAAAAAAACCACTCACTGGGGGCATACATACAAAGTAAGCCACATGTAATAGCTCCCAGGGGACTTATCAATCACTATCATTTTCACAGTTGGTCTCTAAACCCAGGCATCTCATCCACAGCTCAGGAAGAATGGATGTATTGTTACTCCTGCAATTGTACCCGGTGTCAAATGACAACATCATCCATCAAGGAGGCATCCCTGATCAATTCAAGCCAAGCCTGCCTCGCGCTGTATGCACAAAGGCTTTCTGGAACACGCAGATTATTCTCCGAGTCTCAAAGCCGCGCTCTTACAGAGTCATTCGCCAGCTTTCCATCTGTATACTCACTTTGGGTTCATCGGGGGAAACACAGCAACCCATGAAATGCGGAGTTGTTATTCCCAATAGTTCATTTGAAAAATGAAATTTCTGATTCAGTACATTCAGGAGTTAGTCCTCCATGTTTGGAGATTTTAGACAGTCGAAGTAATGGACTCTGCTGACACCAGCAGCCTCCCAAGGCCACCTCCCTGCTAATGGTAAGAAGGGTCTCAGGGCAGATCAGGACTGATACGAAGCAATGCCTGCCACACCTGAGTGTTATCTCCTATCCGGCAGGTACGTCCACACTCACTTTTTGCGTGGTCCTGCTTGAGTCCGTGGCCCAGATTCCATGGGGAGGTGGCCACCAGATTCCAGGGGGAGGTGGCCACCAGATTCCAGGGGGAGGTGGCCACCAGATTCCAGGGGGAGGTGGCCACCAGATTCCAGGGGGAGGTGGCCATCTTACCCGAGGCAGGCTCAGGAGGGCGGCAGGGGTTGACATCTACCCAAACTTCTGCTAGCTGAGGACAGAGTACAAACTGACTCCCTGCGACCTCTCCATACCCCCAGCTCCTGGGTGGGATGTGTGTGATGTTCTTCCAGGGAACTTTCTTCACGTTACTGTTTTGCTAGAGGGAAAAAAAAAAACCAAAACCCTAGCTTGATAATGGCAAGGCCTCCAGGATCCCGAGGGTCCTCCTTATGAAAGTCCTCTTGGACACCTCCCTTTTCTCTTAACCTCCCTCACCCCCATAGTATATACTCAATTGCTCCTCACAACCCCTTTGTAGCTCTTTCTTACCACAGGTGCTGTCCCTGTGCTTTAATAAAACCACTGGTTAGCACCAAAGATGCCTCAAGAATCTGTTCTTGGCCGTCGGCTCTGGGCCTCTGGACCTCACCCACCAAATCTCACCTACATTCCAAGACTACATCAAAACTGTATCACTAGATAGAGTATGCCTTTGGCTTCTGGAGACACAACTGGGTTTCTGATCCTCGGACAAGAGGGAGGCAGCAGACTTGTGCTGACATCAACATCAGAGAAGTGATGAAAACATTTGAGAAGAGAAACCCCGGGCTCACCCTGTGCTAATCTGGGCAGAGAGGTGCTTGCAGTAAACGGCGATGCAGAAAAGAAGGATGCCTGGCCTTAGCGGCAGTCACTGGCTGGGAGATCTGAAGAAGGAAGGGTTGTCTTGCCTTGTCCCAAAGCAGATGGAAATCAAGGCTTGACTTGTTTCCATTCATTTCCATTCTAGGGCCTTTCCAAGTGAAAGCGGGAATGTTAATTATGAACACACCATCAAAGGAGGGAATGATGCTTAGCCTGAATATTCTATCAGGTGTGTAAAAACAGATTTTTTTTTTTTTAAGGAGATATCATTACGTTTGAGAACGCTAGCTAACTATCTCATTTCTGTTAAAAAAATCAAATGCTCTGTAAAGGCCAAAGCCTTCTTTCAACGAAGTGCATTTCATTTGTAGATATTAAAAAAAAAAGGAGATAAAAAAGAAGGGAAATTCTTCTATAGTTCATAAATAAAAAATATACACTATGGTTCTACATAATTCCAGCCAACTCTGATCTATTTTTAACTCTGCCTTGGTGCTCAAGAGAAATTTACAGAGAAAAAATGCTTCAATAAAAAGCAATATCATCATGGGAGCATAATCAAATAAAGCTTAGTTTGGAAGCCGGTTTTGTAGTCTCCTAAATACTAAGCATGCAATGGATTTACTAGATCTTTAGCAAAACCATGAATATGAATGGGGACTTCTAAGTTAACCCAAGATTATGCAGATAGCTCCAGCTTTATTCAGAGCAAAATTTCAAATAGATTTAGAAATATTTTCATAAAAAAGGGTGGTAAAGAGATTAATGGTATTTTCAAACAATCTAAAATTGCAGATTTGAAAGATCTTGCTTTGGTTTATTGTCTTTAAAACTGACCAGAACAATATGCACTCAGGTATCTAGAACATAATTATCAAAATCCGTTTGTTCTGATAACTCCATCATTCCTATATTATTTAGAAATAGCAATTTATCTTGAAAATTATACACTATCTGCTGTAATTCTCCTTTTTAAAGTTATACTCTAAGCTACACTGCACCTTGGGGTCCACTTAGTTTTAGATACCAAAATGTTTCTACTAAATGGGCATCCTAGATTCTCCTAGACTACAATAGTTCCTTTAGTTTTAACTTCCTGAGTGCCCAGCACAAAGTTTTCTTTATTAAAGCAGTGGGCACTTGGAAGGAAACGTGAGATGGGAATTCCAGAACGGCTCATAATATCTAAGGACATGCTGAATGTACCAGTTGAAGGACTGAGAGATTCTTTTGATAGAAATGGGTGAGAGATAAATAATCCTGTTGCCACACTTATCACATGGCTTAAGGTAATCCAGTTTTAGACCCAATTTGGCCTCATATTCAAGCATCAGTTGCCCAGGAGACGCAAAAGTCACACAGCCAGTGCCTGTGGCTTGGGGGAGTATCCCCTTTCTGAAATCCCCTGCTTTTAGGCCTGGGGGCCACCACTTCCCTGGAGAGAGAGAGATTCACTGCAAGACAGACACAGCAGCATTCCCATGGCAGAGATGGCCATTGTCCAAATGAGCCCAAGAGACCGAATCCTCTGGAGCTGGGGAGGTGTGGGACCCACAGGGCTTTAGACCTCAAGCCCTGAGCCCTGAGCCCTGCATTCCAAGGTCTACAGTGAACAGTTTTCCAGAATCTGACAACCCCGGCACAAAGGGGTAGCCTGTGTATTTTGACCTTGCTCATCTCATCCATGACTACCTGTCTCCTGCACCCCTTTTCTATCAGCAAAATCCCCATTAGTATGGTACCCATACTTGGTACCCATATTTGGAGGGCCCAGTGACCATTCCTAGATTAGACACTCCTGATTGGGGTTCTTAACTGCTAATAATTACCCAAACCTAGGGTGAAAAATTAAGTTAGCTTGCAAACACACACAATCAGCACCCTGCTTACACTGAAGAAACTTTAAGATAAATTAGTCTACAGACAATATAATGCATGGCTTTCTCTCTTGCAAACAATGAAAATAATATCCTGCAGACGTAACCATCATTACGGGCTTACTCCAGCTGGAGAAGGAGAAGGGATGGAAAACACTGGTACCTTGTTGGAACAGTATGTTCTACTTTTACAAAAACGGACCAATCTTGGAGGGCTCAGGCTAGGGTGGATGACAGAACTGTCTCCAAAAGAGCAAGGCTGGACGTGGAAAATGGGAATAGGGCCCTGGCAGCAGTAGGAACAAAGGCAACAAGAGGGGGACTAAATAAACTCATCAAATCTAGGTAGGTAGGGATGAGGAAGTGAGGGACAACAGGGTGAACACAAACAGTCAGGGTGAGCCACGGTTATGGTGGATTCTTTTTAACCATCAAGTAGTAAATATTAACTATTAAACTGGGATAACTCAGGAAAAAAAATAAAAAATAAAATAAAAACCAAATGAAGACAACACTCATCAGTTTAGCCATTTCTTAAAAGTAATTTCTACACCCAACATGGAGCTCGAACATGACCTCGAGACCAAGAATTGCATGCCCTCCTAACTGGGCCGGCCAGGTGCTCTGACATTTATCATTTTGAGATGTGCTTTTCCAGTCTTTTTTTCCTATGAATATTTTACACAGTTGACTTATTGCACATAGAAATCTATATTCTGCTGTTTTCACCAAAGATTACAATCGGTATCATTTAATGGTGATTTTGGTCACTGATGTGGCTTGTCTGCTGAATAAACCGGTGACATTACTGTAAAACATAACTAACTGTAGTAGGTTCCCCAAGGCTCTGCCCAGATGCCCTTCAGGAAGGACCTGTTCTATTCTCCCAACTGCTGGGAATGTAGCTGCCAGATAGCTCTCTACTGTTGGCCTCCCCAGTGGAGTTCAACAGTAGTCCAGCTCCTTTCCTGGAGCATTCTGCATCCCCTGGTTGACCAACCCTCTTGCCCCAAGTAAGCCCTACAGCTTACTACAGCTCCCCCCTAGGCTGATTGGGGCCTTTGATGTGGCTGCACCACAGCCAACTTCTTTCTCCCTCTGCCCAGTTCTTTTTCCTTCCCTTCCCCACCTTTCCCTTCCCTTCTGCAGTGCTGACACCAACAGCACCCCCAGTATGCCTCTTGCATGTTACTCTTCATACTGGAGTCAGCCTCCCAGGGAACCCAACCTGAAAGATATGCATTTATTAGAAAAACAAGATTTTTAATCTCCAACTGTTTTTGGGATAGCATTCAACAAGACAGTTCCAATTTTTAAATTTCAAAAGACTCTTTTAATCAAAAGGATTTAAAGACCTTTGATCTATACACCAAACTTTTATTAAGTTACTAAGCATCTACTATAGAGAATCCACCTTCCGAGGTACTGAAAATGCATGAATAAAACAGGCATAGTCCTTGCCCTGTAGAGTCTATGGAGATTACTGGTGCGGGGTGTGTGTGTGTGTGTGTGTGTGTGTGTGTATGTGTGTGTGTGGTGTGTGGCACATCATGCGTGCTCTATGTGCATATGTGAGTTGAGGTGAGTAGTCTGTAAAGGACAGAACAATTTAAAAAATGGGATGAAATTGGTGAAATGAATGGGAAGAAAAGTAGTGTATAAAAATATTTCATTCTATCATCCCAAATAATTTCTAGAGTCTCACAATAACAAAAGAAAATCAAGAAGGGGCTTGAGGAAAATGAATATCTAGCTCAAGAAATAAGACTTCAAGTAATATTTCACAAAATAAATTTTTAGGTTATCAAGAAAGAGTCTGAGGCTAAAGCGAAAGCTATCCTCCAGCCCCCCAAGGTTTGCTTTTTTCTCCACTCATGGGGAAAAAAAAAAAAAAGAAGGGGGATGGAAAAGCATTTGAAGTAGTCATTTTGCATAAACGGAGTATGCAATTCAGAGGAAAAGAGGAAATTATGTTAGCAATTAATGCCTCTTTATGAAATGATAAGGCAATTAGTAGAAACTTTAACACCAGCCACTAGTGTTTACAAGAAGTGGCAGCCCCAGGGGGCTGAGAAGAGGAAAGGCGGAAATCCAAGTTCACAAAGACACTTGGAGCTAAGAGGAGTCAAAAAGAACTCACATTCACATGCATAATAGACACCTATCTTTTCTAAAATATTGAATTACATTAATTTTTGCATCAAATGTAAGACTTTTAATACCTATATAGACAAGCATCTTTAATAGGAAACACATGATAGGGTGCGCTCATATTTCTGAGTCATCAGTTAATGGCCTTATAAGATAAATCATGCTCAGGGTCGGTACTAGTGGGACTTGGCTTCAGTGATTCCTTCCACCTGAGGTAGGAATCGGTGGCCCATAGCTGCCCCAGGGAAAACACGTTTTCCCAGCAGATCCATCAGGAATCATGGGCAAAAGCCAGCGGCTCCTAAGGTGGTGAGCACTCTTTGGCCTTGACCGCATCTCAGAGGTCCAGCTGGAGCCAGGAGGCCAAGAAGCGCCCTTGCAGTTAAGCCTTGACACCGGGCACAATTCCCCTCTCCCTGGCAGTCTTGAACTTCCTCTACTGAGCAAAGACCTCCCCGCCTTCCAATCTCCACACCCTCTCCTCAGCCAGTTCCGCTACTTTGGCTTCATGGAGACATTAGTGTTACCAATGACAACTTCTCTCAAACTCTGCCGTGTGTTCACATTACCCCAGATTTGAGACTCTCTGGGTCGAACAAGCTCCCAGGGGATGATATTCCTGGGCCCGGCACCTCCATTTGAGAAGCAAGGGTTTAGCAATCTGGACTGTAGGGAGAGGAGGTTTGCACATCATTACAGAGAAGTCCAGGAATTCATACTGGTACCAAGAACGAAAGCATTCACAACACAATAGTGAATTTTACGGGATAATTTTTACCCAAACAGTCCTCTTCCTTACACCATGCTCCAAATCAATGGCACCCTTTTTTCACAAATGCAGGAGTGCAAAAACAGCCTTTGCCTCCACTTTCCCATTGTTTCCAGTCTGCAAACCAGTTCATTTTCCTTAATTAATTCGATGAGTACTGATCATCTTTGGAAAAATTGAAAATCCCAAGGTTTTTGCATATAACCGTGGACATCCACAGTTTCCCCAGTTTTTGGTAGGGTAACAGCGTATCTGGTAGGATAGGAGGCAGAGATCCTCACGGGTTCTAACAACATCCATTTAAAATATGAGTCTCAGGCTACTTGTGCAAAAATGGAAGTGATACCTCCCTCTTTAGAAGGTCATTATCAGAATAAAATGAGTTGATGTATGGGGGACCTGTTTGTGAACTAAAGATTCTAAGAAACTCATAAGCTAGCTTTTCCTCGAAGACTTGTGACAACTGATTCTCTCTGTTCTGTTACTGAAGCTAATAATAGTAATAATAATAGTAGTAAAACTACATTTACTTCTAATGGAACATTAGTTAATTTATGCTGATTTAAGATGCAAAAGGAATTCTAATAAAATGATTCACTAAACTATACTACCTTGTCCAAGAACCGGACTACAATATGGTATCAAATGTTTTTCGAAGTACCCCAAATACCCCACGCTCTAGTGTGCATGTCAGCACCATGGTATGTTTTCTTCTCAAATTTGTTTGTTTCCTAATCATATTTATCCCTATAGGTAGCATCATGCTGAGTGTGAAATCTCTTGCCCTCCTTTCTTTACTCTCCATTATAACATGAGCATTTTCTACATGTGTAATCTTGTGAGAAGCAGTTTTTTCCCTTGTTTATTCCTTGAATATTTATAGGTATTTATAGATTGAAAGAAAACAAAAAGCATTCCTGTGTCTGTAATCTCACAGAATATTATAAAATGGTATTTCCATGCTTGACACATCTCAGAAAAATAATTGGTGACATATGAAAAATGTGGAGTGGGAAAATTACACAATTAGTAAAATATATAGAAGGGTTAAATTACAAAGACATTTTTCTCCAGGTATTACAAGCATGAGCTCTGGACCTCTATTCCTGGGTCTGCTACTTACTGGTTGGGGGACTTAGAAAAGCATCCTGCGGGGCATCTGGGTGGCTCAGTGGGTTAAAGCCTCTGCCTTCAGCCCGGGTCATGATCTCAGGGTCCTGGGATCGACCCCCACATCGGGCTCTCTGCTCAGCAGGGAGCCTGCTTCCTCCTCTCTCTCTCTCTCTCTGCCTGCCTCTTTGCCTACTTGTGATCTCTATCTGTCAAATAAATAAATAAAATCTTAAAAAAAATACTGAACTTTAAAAAAAAAAAAAAAGAAAAGCATCCTGCTCTCTATGACCTTCCAATTCCCCATTATTATATAAAATGGGGCTAAAAACAGAACCTTCCCGGTGATCTTGCTGTAAGAATGAAATGCAATTCTATATGTAAAATGCTTCAAGAGCCCTTGATCCATAGTAAGTACTCTTATAATAAATATCAGCCCTTACTATTTCAAAACACATTTAATAGTTTAAAGGAGTGGTTCTTAAACTGTGGCTCCCAGACCCACAGTACTGGCGTCAGCTGGGAACTTAGAAATATGAATTCTTGGACCCAATTTGAGATCCACTGAATCAGAAATTGAAGGGTGGGCAGAGGAATCAGTCTTTAATCAGCTCTCCAGGTCATTTGGATATAGTCTCAAGATTGCAAACTACTGGGATAAGGGCAGAAGAGATCACTGGCCCTTTTAATTGATACTAATTTCCAATGGTTTTCTGGCTTTGTTTTGGGCATTAATTAATTTGAGATGGTGAAGGAAAGGCTAGTTAACAGCTATAAAGCACTACTTTGGGATGACCCAATTATCTTTAATGTTAGTTCATGATCTTTATGATACCTAGGCATGGTAAAACAAAATCTGTCCTTAGATTAAGTATTATAAAAATAATGCTGAAATTATCCTTTTTGGTGTAACTCTATACAGAATTATACAAATATTAGAACTAAAAATCTTATTTTAATAAAAAAAACATGGGGTTGAATAGAACTTACATACATTGTATAACTCAGAGTGTTGAAAATCTATTCATTCTCGGACATTATGTGATTCTTTTGAGTTGGGCATTAACATCCTACAGAGTAGTTACCCTAAAAATGTTATTTCCCTTTTATTCTGTTTTGACATAGAAAAGGAAAGTAATAGCCAAGTGATAATATGTACATTTAGCTTGGGGGATGGTCATGGCCTTACAGGGTGAGATTCAGAAGGAGGTACACTTCCCAAGAGCAAGAACAACGATGAGAATATATACTTAAAGCACGGTATTAGCTTTAGTAAACAGGATTATGGAAAGCGTATTTTAACATCCTACATAAAAATAAAGAAAAAGCAAACTGTAAAATACATACTCATAAGCTTTTAAAAACATTTCTTCATTGCAGTCTCCTGGAAAATAATATTATATAGAGTGTGGGATCAGGAGTGCTACCGTTGAACTCATTAATCGCCAACTTAAGATTCTCTAAATTCATCCACAACGTTCCTAAGACATTCTAAAGCAACTCAACAGCCCATCTACCATTTGGACTAAATCCAAAGAAATTCTACCTGCATGAGAACCATTTTGGAACAGATTATCCCTTCCTGTTCTGGCTTATTCCAAGTAGCAACGTGGCAGCGGGTCCAGACACCCATGCCTTCCCTGGGATGAACCGACTGACCATAGCCTTGATTTCAACAAGCAGTAGAATTAGTCTCCAATTATATTAGAATCCTTTATAAGTCAGGATTTTAATCTAACAGGCAAAGGAATAAAAATGCACTGAGTTTCTCAGGGCACTTGGCAAAGCATACAAATTATGCCTATTGTGTAATAATTTGCCATCGACAAGCAAGGCTCATCCAACTTAAACTCCTTCCAACACTTTCATCAACCTAATAGTTTGCTCATTTAACCAAAGGCCACTAGCCTTATTAGTATTCTTAGCATATCAAAGAAAGGAAGGCTGTATAAACAGGGCAAAGAGATTTATTATAATAATTTTTTTTCTTGATCTTAATTTCCAAGATTAATCGCTGCCATTAATGGTGTTGCTTCTGCTATTTTCCTCACACGTTCTGGATGCAAAGAAAACCAGTCACGTGGCAGCTGAGCAACATTATTCTATATATTCTATCTTTACTCTGTGACATTCTATTTGAGATATAGGCGCTTAATGAAGAGAAATGCAAGTAATCTATTTCCTGTGTCTTGTTAGTTACTTTTTTGTGAAAAGTCTTTCCTAATCAGACTGGCTGGGAACACTTAGGCCTGTGCGTTCTGTTTTGTAGAGCTCTCCAAAAATTCACAGGATGTTGTTCTCTTTAATGAGAAAGCTCTCCGAACAACTGTCAATAGTTTTCCAGGAGGCTAATCGGGTTTTCACCTGGCTGCCTAAATAAAATCCAAAAGTCACAGATAATTCTTATGGAAATGATGTGTAGCACGTACCCTCCGTTTTTTTTTAAGCCCCAAAGTTGTTATTAAGATGGATTAAAATTACTGTCATTGACATTAATCATTGCTTCCTACGTGCGTTCTTTAGCACTTAGTCAACTCGTAAGGGTCCAGAGCCTCTTGGTGGCCTCTGCTCAGGCTGTGGGGGCATTCGAAGATGGAAATGTTAGGGTCCTTGCTCTGCAGGTGCGCACCAGTGCAGAAATGAAATGCGAGCTTCATCAAACACTGTGGACCTGGAAAGATTGTTCTTTGACTTGGATGCTACTCCAGGTTGGAGGCTACAACAGTCACCTGTTGAGTGTCCCCAAGCTTGAGTCCTTACCCCTTCCTGGGGACTGCTGCCTCGGGGAAAGAGGGCCCAGCCCGCGTTCTGCCTTACTGGTTTGGTTCCCTAAGTCCTTCCCACACTCCTGGCAGCTGCAGGCACTCAGCCCCAAGGAAGCATGTCTCCATCCTCTTCTGGCCACCTCTTTTAACTTGCCCTTGACAAGTGGCTTAGAGATTTCCGAGTCCCTCTGTGCTGTTGCTGTTTTGGGGACCGTCAGTATAGCTTCCCGGTCTAGACAAGCAAGTCATTCAGTTGCAAGAATGGTCTCCCTGTAACGTTGAAAAAAATCGGCATGCCATGGGTGATGCCAATGGCCGGTGGAATTCACAGCCCTTCTCCAGCCAATCCTATTACATCGATATCTGCGGGGACATTCCCAGCACGGGGACTTGCTAGTCTCTCGACTGAGATCAATCTCACATAGACCGAACTGTGGGAAATTATTATGGTTGTAGGTCAAGAGGCTGGTTAATAGCAATTTCAGATGTTCGACCTAAAAGTGCTCCAAATCTCCTCCCTATGTAACGTGGCTCCAGTTTCCAACAAACTGCTTTCCAGTCTGCGGTTCCGCTGCTCACTTCATCTACTGGAAATTTCTCCCTCAGCCAAAGTCCCTCTTCAGAGCACTCTTCGCCAGCACAGCTCTTTGGGACCCGTAACCAGCTTCGTACCTTACAGACCCCCTTGCTCCTTGTAAGTAAGTGCTTTATAATTATTTGCCAGAGTCACAGAGAATCTCAATTATGACTAGGACTTGCGGTCATAATGCCCATGTTCAAATCCCCAGTGTAATTCTTTCCTACTGGTTTACCCTTACCTGCAAATGGAGATAATAATACCTTATCCTTGCCTCATGGTTTGGTGTGAGAATGAAATAAGTTAACAGTACGTGCTCAGAACAGGCAGGGGTTGAATGGATAGGAGTTGCTATCATTATTATTATTATTACTGCTCTTTTTTCAAAATGACCAATGCTGACCAATTGCAGACTCAGGGTCTAGCCCTTTCATGGGGATACCGAGAGCTCAATCACAAATCAGGAAGCTGCTGGTCTGATCCAAAGCACAGTGTGCCCAGCAGTGACGTCTTCAGCAAAGGGTCAAGGCGCTTTAGATCAGGAGCAGGAGCCCATGTCGTTGGCTGCACATGGATTCCACTGGGGCAACCCCAAAGCTGTGGGTTCCTGGGCTCCTTCCCAGACGAATGAAATCAGACTTCCTGAGGTTGGGGTCCTGGAATCAGGGTTTTTAAAAGTTTCCCAAGTGGTCCTAATAGCACAGCCAGGACCGAGAACCGCTGACATGAAACACTCCTGGGGCCACACTGTGTTATTTGCAGTCGTCTGGGATAATGGTAAATAACTGTAAAGAAAAGTTATTCAATTAGAAGTTCTTTCTCAAGGTTGTCATGTCCAATCAGGAAAGTATCACCATTCCTGTTTCTTTTATTTCCTCAAACTTCGGCCACCACCATGAAAGGACATCAAGGAAGAGGACACATTTGCTAAATTAAACTTAGTGTCTGAAACTTCGTGACGAGATTTGAGGGGTCAGGGAGAAAGTGTAACTAAGCTTCAGGCTTTACAGAATTACAAACATGCTTACACTTTTCTAGAAAGAGCTAGAAATAAAGGGCAGGAAATTGTTCTCCCACATTGGATGAGGGAGCATTTGGGTATGCTGCCTACACCCAACCGATTCTATTATTTGACTACAGTAAACATTTCTCAGGGTACTTGAACCCAAATGCATATCAGGCCCCAGCAGCTGAGTTTCATTTGAAACAAATTTCCAGATCCTCATGAACCGTATCTGTCCATTTTTATCATTTATCAATACCCTTAGAAGTCTTTTTAGACCTTTCCACCAGCCATCCCTCCAACCTACCCACTGCAATTTTAAGACGTAACAGATACTGTATAACTGGTTTTGTTTTGTTGGTCTTTGGAGGACATTAAGGCCCTATTATATCTATCCTTTTTTGGCCCTCCCCAACAGAACATCCTTTTTGCCCCTCTGTTAAAGGACGCATGCTATAGTTTCAATGGCTCCACCAGCTGAGAGCATGAGCTGCCAGAGGCTGCTTCAGAGAAAACCCAAGAGGAAGCTCTCCTGTCTCAGAATCAATAAATCCAACCAATAATGAACTGTGTCAGATTCTAAGTCCTCACCCCATGTCATGCTGCAGGGACCCACTGTCTGGGGAAAGCCACCTCTGACTGAGGGGCAGGGACATAGATGGGAAATTGAGTCTATGTATTCATTGTTTCAATCGTCCTTTTTTTTTTTTAAGACTTTATTTATCTATTTGACAGACAGAGATCACAAGTAGGCAGAGAGGCAGGCAGAGAGAGAGAGAGGAGGAAGCAGGCTCCCCACTGAGCAGAGAGCCCGATGTGGGGCTCGATTCCAGGACTCTGGGATCATGACCTGAGCCAAAGGCAGAGGCTTTAACCCACTGAGCCACCCAGGTGTCCCTCAAACGTCCTTTTAACTAACATTCCAGATTTTCTGGTTCTTTTCCGAGTAAACGCTCAGGAGGAGGATTTTGAGCATTAATTTGGTTTACTTTTAAGATAAATGGTTTGACTGTTACAGCTGCCAACATAAGTTGGTGATACAGAGCCAGTAAAAAGGCAAAATGCTTTATTGCTCTCCCTAACAACTTTTGTTTACATTGTGCTTCACTATTTAAAAATGCTTTTGTGTGTATTAACTTCTTTAAATAATGGGAAGGTAGTGAAATGGTTAGGTATTTAATAATAAACTTAAGAGGGCATATAATCCAGTCAAGTTTTTATAATTAAACTTGCAAAAGAAATGAAAAAGTCATTGTACAACTTGGGCAATTTATCAATAAACTTAAAAAAGACACGCCTTCCATTTTTACTCTCTAAATCTGCGAATCAAAACCCCATGCCTCTTCCAGGATATCACAAAGCCTTATCTATAGGAATATAAATAAACATCATCCTCCCTCCAACTTATGCAGGTCCTGCAAAATCTGATGTAATGAGAAGAGAGGAGAAACATTTGGGGTGGGGCACGGAACGTCCCTGTGCTTCATTTCTGATTTCCTGCACTCATTTGTGAACATTGGATTTTCACATCAAAATTCGGGAGAAGCAAGATACGTGATCGTCCGGTACCTGCAGAACTCAATAAGAATGGGTACATCTCCTCTGGGCTCTGGGGCTACAAGCAGGTATGGCGAGTAAGTGGAATCAACTTTTGCAGACGAGACTGTACCGGCAACTTCTGTCGGAATCGCTGAGTTCTCTTCAGGTCTGACTTTGAAAACTATGCAGGGACAGTCCCCAAAGGGGCAGGGTCCTCTTTTCATTTTCTATGCTGATTAAGTCTGTACACATTCCAGCTTTGTAAAAATGCTTCTTTATGTTGAAATAGAAAGGGGTTGACAAGAAAGGTGATGAGATGTGCTCTCCCCCCGAGGTAAGTGTTCTCCACATACACAAGCGCTCCCTGATGTAAGGAAGACAAGGCAGCCCAGTGGGCTTTAGGGCAGAGGTACTTCTTTTACCTGAATACTTATAACTAAAATCCGGCTCCCTGTTACTTGTACAACTCATGTTTGTAATCACTAAATAGTCTAAGGATCTGTTATCGTCCCATCTTGCTTTGCTTTATTTTGTTGTGTTTTACTCGTTCACTGATAAAATGATGGAAGACGTCAACAGCTGCCGTTTAAAGCCACGGGTGGGAATGAAGCCGTCAAAATAAGTATGGCTCACGTGCTTGATCAGCTCAGTCTCAGCACAAAGGAGAACCGTGAGCATTGCAAACCAGAAGCATCCTGTGCCTCGGTGTTGGACGCCATTTTTAACATGCGTGATGCTCTCTCCACACTCGGGCAATCATTTGGTTTGAGGTGGTCTTCAGTCAATAGGGGTTCCCACACTTGGCTGAAGAAATGACACACCTTCCTTGGAAGACCACACTTCAACCTCAGACTTTAAATAATTCCCACACAAGGGCTGCCAGGAACATAAATCCACAATCAGAAAGTCTCAAACACAAGAGAAAATAAGTCCCTGGGAGCCAGATTCATTGGAAACACTAAGCAGGATACAATTCATGAAGAATGAATATAAAAACAAGCATGTGTAATATATTTAGAGATATAAAGGGGACTTTGAAATGAATAGTTAGAAAAGATCATCTGATATTCCAAGACAAATTTGAGTAAGGACAGACTGAACTAGTAGAAGTGATAATATAGCTTAAAGAAGCATTTTAGACATAGACTAATAGGACTCTCATGATATTGCTGATAGGATCAGAAATGGTACAACTACTTTGGAAATAGTTTGGCATTCTCTTGAATAGTAAAATGTACACCTGCTACAGGACCGAGCCATTCCTCATGTATCTACCCAATTGAAGAGAAAGAATACGTCATACAAAAACTCATACATCAGAACTGTTTATAGCGGCTTCATTTGTAGAGGGCAAAACTGCAAACAATCCCAGTGTCCAGCAAGAGGTGAATGAATACACAAACGGCGACCTATTCAGACAAAGGGATAATACTCAGCAACGAAAAGGAATGCACTATTGGTAACCCTAACAGTTAAAATTTTAGAGTTCTTTACAATAAAATACTTAGCAAATTAAGAATTAATAGGAATGAACTTAGGTAAAACGAGTCTATTAAGAAAAACTACATCAGACACAGAAGAACACAGCAACTTCGTTCACAGCAATATACACCAGAGAGATTTAAAAAAAATATGTATGCATGAAAACTTTTGTTAAAAGATTTTATTTATTTATTTGACAGACAGAGATCACAAGTAGGCAGAGAGGCAGGCAGAGAGAGAGGAGGAAGCAGGCTCCTTGCTCTGCAGGGAGCCCGATGTGGGGCTCGATCCCAGGACCCTGAGATCATGACCTGAGCCAAAGGCAGAGGCTTTAACCCACTGAGCCACCCAGGTGCCCCTGCATGAAAACGTTTATATGAATGTTCATAATGTCCCCAAATAGGAAGAATCTGAATGTCCAACTACTGATTAATGAACAAATAAGGCATGCTACAGCCATACAATGGACTCTTCTTGGGCGATAAAAAAAATGAAGGACTGCTACATGGAACAGATGGGTGAACTGTGACAGTATTATGCTAACTCAAAGTGCCCATCAAAAAAGATTTCATATTACATGATCCCATTTATAGGGCATGTTCAGAAAAGGTAAATATTAAAGCTGGGGAACTTTTGGGGGGTGATGACAACATTTAAAAACTGATGTGGTGATGGTTGCTAGACTATAAATATCCGAAAGCCATGAAATCTTACTTCAAAGGAATGAATTGAATATTATGTGGATTACATCTCAATAAAGTTGTTGTTTTAAAAAACCTCGCAGCAGCTCTTACAGTGAGAAGAGATGAAAGGAATCCCATTAAATGAAAAAGGTTGCCTACTATCCCCCACTTCTCACCAGTACAAAAAGAAAATAAAACGAAGTGAAAGTTAAAAGATTTTAAAAGGAGAGAACACAGTAATCACCAAAGATTACTCATAAAAACCCTCAAGAAATCTCCAAATTACAGAAGTAGTTAAAAGACTTTATCGAGTTTTCTTAGTATTCAATCAGTATATAAAAATCAATTGCACTTCCATATAAAAAAGAAACTTTTAGAAGATGCACCCTGTTAAAAAAAATAATGTTTCTACGAGCGACAAAAACTCTAAGGAGCTAAGAACAAATGAAACAAAGAACAGTGAGAGGACTTTAAGAACACATGCATAAACGTTATTGAAAGATGATAAATAAAATGGACTGCCATCAAGTTCACAGACAGGAAGCCTCAAAATAATCAAGCTGTAATTCTCCCCCCATCTTCCCAGAAGGAGACCATACATAAAGAAGATTTGACACATGATAGAGATGACACAGTAAGTTATGCGACAAAGGACATTCTATTCAATATAGCTACTGAGACAGTCATTTACATGGAAAAAAAGAAAATCAAATTTCTACCTTCTGTCATGTCAAAAAAAAATCAGCTACAAATGAATTAAAGGATTTAATGTGAAATGATGAAACTTTATAATTATTAAATAAAATCACAGGAAATTACTTTGATACTGTCTTAGGAGGTAAGATTCCTCAAACAAGATTCCAAAAAGCAGGAATCCTAAAACACAGTGATCAACCCTAACAACACCAAGGAAGCCCTTCTGTGCACTCGAGGACACCAGAAGGAGTGAAGAAACACAATCCAGGAAAACTTGGTTGTAGCGCATTCAACTAACAAAGGATTAATTTCTGAATATCCTGAGAATTAAAGGAACTAAGAGAAAAGGAAAACCACCATTAGAATAACGTGCAAAAGACACGGATATACATTTAATGGAAGAATAAACATGAATAGCTAATAAATGTGTAAAAAGCTCTATCAGTGCGGAAGTCAGGAAGATGCCAACTTCAAACCCACCCCATCTGCAACAACAGGACAAAGGAAAACTTGGGAAATAGCAAGTTTTGCTGCATAAATGGAGCGTTGGATCATTTGTTGCTGATGGGAATGTACACTGGCACAGCCACTTCTCAAAGCTCTTTGGCATTATGGAGGAATTTAAAGATGTGCAAATCATACAAGTCGCCCATGCCCTCTCTGTGCACATCCAGGAGAAACACTTGCATCCCAACACTAGGAGTCCACATGATTATGTCCCATAGTATTCCATTTGTGTATATATATATATATATATGTATACATACATACCACATCTTCTTTATTCATTCATCTGTGATGAACATACTATGCAACCATCAAAAAAAAAATGGAACCAGAGGGTATTATGCTAAGCGAAATAAGTCAATCAGAGAAAGACAAGTATCATAAGATCTCACTGATAATGAGGAATTTGAGAAACAAGACAGAGGGTCATGGGGGAGGGAGGGAAAAATGAAACAAGATGAAGCCAGAGAGGGAGACAAGCCATAAAAGACTCTTAATCTCAGGAAACAAACTGAGGGCTGCTGGGGGTTTGAGGGGAGGGATAGGGTGGCTGGGTGATGGACACTGGGGGAAGGGTATGTGCTATGGTGAGTGCTGTGAATTGTGTAAGCCTGATGATTCACAGACCTGTACCCCTGAAACAAATATGTTGTATGTTAATAAAAAATAAATAGTTAAATTAAAAAAGTAATAATTATATCCCAAGCTGTATGTTTCTGAAATCAAAGCTTGCAAAGTGCGCACATGTTGTCCTCAAGACCAAGGAGAGAGGAGTTACGGCACAGCCACGGAGTGAACTAGGAGGCCTCAGAGAAAACAGTGTGTAAGTCCCAAGCGCCCATATCAACATGGATAAATCTGAACAAAAGTTAAAAAAAGCAAAGTTGAGTAAAAAAAGGAAAGTTGCAAAAAATATGTAGTCTACTTGTGCAAGAATCAAAAACAAGCAAGCCAAACAATATTTTGCATATTTGGATGCAGACACATGGGGAAATACAAAGAAATCCAAGGGAATGAAGAGACACAAAATGCAGGCCAGTGTTTCTGTCTGAGATAGTGCAAGAGGCAGTGAGAGAAGGGCAAGAAGAGTATCCATCAACTATCGGTCAATTTCTATTTCCTCAGTAGAGAGTTGTGGCATTCTTTAAATCATGCACATAAAAATACCATAGATTCTCAAATTGTATATGTCATATATTTCATTATACCCATATATGCCACTTTCTTGAAATACAAGATTTGTTTCTGAAAATTTTATCTGTATAACAATCTTAAAAAACTTCTCTTCATTACATAACTAAAGTTCTGTTAATAGACTGGTAACTTTGGGGGCCCCTGGGTGGCTCAGTCAGTTAAGTGGCCGACTCTTGATTTCAGCTCAGGTCATGATCTCAGGGTCCTGGGATCGAGCCCCGTGTTAGGCTCCCCACTCAATGGAGAGTCTGCTCTGGAACTCTCCCTCTTCCCCTACCTCTCCCTCCTCTCACACTCACTCTCAGATAAAAAAAATCTTAAAAAAAGAAGATAATTTTAAAAAAATAGGCCATCGATCCATTTTAACAGAATACTTTCATTTGGAAGTATCTTACCATTGTGCTGAATTATCATCTCAGAGTTTTATTTTATTTTTTTTTTTAACTTTTCTCACTTAAAATGAAAGAATTCTCCCTGGGAATAATAATGCAAGTTAAATCTTCTGTGAAAAATAGCGAATCAAATCCCCTGACAGAAACACTACCAGCTCCTTTATATCTTATTTCTTAAAATTCCCTTTTTTGAAGTTTTTAATATTTATTTAAAAACTTTCAAATATTCTACGGAACATTACTTCTTCATTAGTTTATCATTCCTTTGTTCTGACTCCATGAGTTGCACACGAAACTAAGTTCTGATTAATTTTCTCCCACTGGAATGCTAGTTCATTATTCAAATATAATAAGTATTTGAAATGGTCAGGTTTAAGCCTAAAATACACCTCTGTATCCCCACCCCAATGAGTAACTTAAATAGAATCGAGCAAATTTAATTCTCTCTCGTGAATTTGGGTCTTGCATTTGCTGTGTTATCTTAGTACTAAATGGTTGATCACATACATAAAGGTGAGTTTGATACAGGTTTTGTTTTAGACACTAAAGAGAGCAACAACTTTAACCAGGGAAAGATCTGGTTCTCATCCCTACTATAAAAGGATGTAAAATTACATCCTTCAGGCAGCATGAAGACCGGAGGCTACCTGACAACAGCCAATTTGCTTTCCTCATCTCGAGCTCTACTCTGTGTCAATTACAATATATATGTGTATTAAGTCCACGATTTATACGTAACGAATGGAAGGATGGAAGGATGGATGGAATGAGATCATGAGCTCCATCCTTTCATAACAGAGAACTTCACAAATTCATGGCCCTATATGGTTGTCCTTATGTTGTTGACTCTGACCACCTACCCACATGGCCATGGGCAATTCATCTCTGAATTAGCAACCAGATACGCAGATATCGGAACACCATTAGTTTCCACAATCCCTTAAAGACCCTCGATGTTTTAATAAAAATGCTAACAATTCCAGTGTTCAGGTAACATCGAGGATTTTTTCTATTCTTACCTACGCCTCATTTTGTACCAGGCTGCAAAGGCAATAAGCAAAGTTCATTAATAGTAGAACGCAGGTGCTCAAAATTATAGTGACCTTGAGCAACTATCCACCTGACGGTCAATACAGTTTCCAGTGGTGATGAGACCGTGTCCTGAACACCCATATTTCAGTGCATTATGCTCTTATTATCACATACATATCCCTCACACATTAATTTAAGAACATCATTTTATTGTGGTGTTCTCTGGCAGAGACCGACAATGGTTGGAATATTGTTTTCAGTTAATTTGATAGCATCATAATCGTCCCCTAAACAAGCAAAGAAGAAGAGAAGGTATAAATAACATTTCTCTGTGAAAATGAGGATATTTCCTATTTGTGCATATGACAAGTGAGTCATAACTGCAGTGCTTACATAAAGTAATAGATTAATAGGAAGAGAACGAGCTCTCACATCCTGAATGCTTGGCTCAGCGGCAGACACTACACTAATTGCTTTAAACCTATTTTCATCTTTAATCTTAACCACAAACTTCTCCCCAATTTACATATAGATAAATGGAGCATCTGGAGGACATTTCCCAATGTCGCACGGGTCACAATATGCAGAGCTGAGATCCAGATCCAAAACCTACTGGTTCCACACTCCACTGCGTGAACCACCACCCTACGCCACCTGCTTCAATTGGAGCTTCGATGTCTGTGGGGCATTTGTGATGTGACTGGAACACATTAGTTTCAAAAGACAGAATAAGACCCTTTACCTTAAATGAAGAGTGTCAAAATGACAGAGTCTCAACAGGTGGATCCTGTCACTCACACATTAGAGAGAAAAGGTTAATTGCTAAATTTTGGCGTAGAGATGGCAGTCAATTCCTTAGACAGATCTTTTCCATAAAATCTTGCTGAGAGTTACATTTGCAAATGCGTGCGGAAGACTAAGCAACAATGTATGACAATTTTTAAACTTCCTCCGCTCTTGAGGTACTAAGTACACAGATGTTTGGGAAGACTGGGGCTTATGAATACAGCTTTACTGTCAACAAACAGGCAACATCTTTGCTGCCTGCTGCTAACACAGCAATCTCTTAAATTTAAATTCTATGATACTTTCTCCTGGATAAAGGGGAATTAGAATATATTCATATTCCACAAAGTAAAAAAACTCAAAGATTGCTTCTTGCAAATGGGCATTGCTTGCAACAGAAGTGAAGCCCAGTGTTGGTTTAGCCTTCCAAATGTTTACATTTAAAAAAAAAAGTAATAATTTCACAATTCTATTCTGCCTCCTTTGACACAAGTCCTACACTATAAAACTACCCCCATGGCCACCTCCTGTTCTCTTCGCGCATCAACATATCTTATCATGTTCCACCTGCTTATATGTTGCTCTTTGTGTTTGAGAGTAAGCCCCTGGAGGCCAGGAGCCTTGTCATACTCGTATTTGAAGCATCAAGAGGGCTTACTAACCTGTTAGGCCTTTAGAATTACCCTATAAGCACTTTTTTCCCATGGGACCAATGATGATGGCTTAAAAGGTCCACTCCCCATGACCTCTCAGTGTGGGACCCTCTGTTCTGGTTTCATAGCTTCACTGTAGTTTTTAGCCAAACTAGAAGACACCGAAAGCATCTGAGGCAGTTTATACATTATATACGGACAAATTTCTTTTAGACTGTGCTTTCCCAAATGTAAAATCCATGCCTTGGCCTAAGCGGAGATTCTTATAATGAAAAAGCGACTTCCACGGATATACAGACATCTGTCTGCCTTCCTCTGAAGCACCAGATCTATCTGGTAACATCTTGCTCTCCTCATTGCTTAATTAGATCTGTTATTCAAGTTCACATAATGTCACCATCTTAAAATAGTTCGATGTGACTCACTGTCCACAGTGGAAGGTGCCAATGGGACGAGGAGCACAAAAGTGGAGAGGAGGAACAACTCAATGCTTCTGCTTTACAGGGGAGGAAACAGAGGCCCAGAAAACCCACATGACCTTCCTGAGGTAACTCTTGAATGTGGTGGTGCCAAGACCACGGATATCCTCAAATACACACCACAACGCTTTTTCTGCGCTCTCTCCACTGCCTTTCCATCCTAATAATTGGAACATACAATGTTCACGGTGGGCAGAGAGCTGCTGCCATCCCAGTGATGACCACGGAACATCTTTCTTCTTAAGTGAATCGAATGCTTGTTGTTATTTTGTCCCCTGAAATATCACTGGTTGCCAATCCCCTGAAAAGAGCATGAACAATTAGAAACAGAAAAAAGTGGGTAAAAGCTCTTGAACACTCAGCATCTGAGCAAAGGCAGAAGGATACGTCAATGCCTTCGTCAACGGGCACTTCTACCTCTCATCGTATTTAACAGCCAGAGAAAGTAATGAGCGTACATCTTCTGGTCAATGCCTTCATCTCTTGCTGCTCCCGGTCTGAAAAAATATCCATTCGAAGAGTCAGTGGCTTCCAGATCGTAATTGAGTGAGCACTTCCTGTCACCGGTGTTAGTGCATTGCTGCTCTTCACTTGCCAACCACACCATAGCCCAAGTCTCTGCTCCAGCTCCAGCAGGAGGCCCAGCCACCCCGTAAGCTGTGCTGTGGGGAAGGTGTCTTCCACTCTGACGTGTCAGTCTCTGTGACACTGTCTGAGTCTATAAGATGAAGGAGGCAAATGTGGTGCTACCTTGACGTGTCGCTTTAGCCCATCGTGAGAGGAACCATCCTTTAGCACATTGTGAGAGGAACCATTCTATTAGCTTTGGTAGAAAAATTAAGAAAGAGACTCACCACAAGATTATCTGTTTATTCATCAAGAAGGAAAAATATATAGGATTCACTAGTAACAATGTGCGAGGTGATGTGTACTTCACTTACATTTCTCATTTGACCTTTCCAAAATTACAGAAAAGTGTTAGCTCCACTATTGTAGATTTTTTAAAAAGTGAAATTTGGGGCAATTAGCAAACCCAGGCAATAGCTAAAAACACAGTGATGAGATACCGCTCCAAACTATGAAACTGCCATTTCATCTTTCAGATCCATGAGTTAAAGAAAATGATAAGGATGACAGAAAATACAAAGAATATTCTAGACTGAATTTATAAAGATTTTCAGTTCTATACCAATCAGAATTTTAAATTGTAAAATTAGTTTTCCCAAAATATCCTTTATAATACAAAACCTCTAAATAAAATTTAGTATATTGTTTTTGTTTATGTTTTTTTAAGATTTTTATTTATTTGAGAGAGAGAGAGAGAGAGAACATGAGCAGGGGGAAGGGCAGAGGGAGAGGGAGAGGCAGAAGCTGAGTCCCCAATGAGCAGGGAACGCAATCACAGGACCTCAGGACCCATGGACCTGGGATCATGATCTAATCCAAAGCCAGATCCTTAACCAACTGAGTCACCCAGGCACTCTTGGTATATTGTTTTTAGGTGTAAAGTTAACATTAGTTTTTCAATATGTCACTTTTTAAAGAAGTCAGGCTTCAAAACTGATTCAAAAGTGTTGAATACGGTAGTTGCTGTAAGAAATACAGTAAATAATTATAAATATTAGGTACTGACCCGTTTTTAGGACCTACATCAAATCCTCAGGATAGCTGATGATCTGTTATCCTACAGAAATCTAGCAAACCCTGTTTAATATGTACTATAGCCTGAATGTTTGTGTCTCTCCCGGTCTCCTATTTGATGTTGAAATCTAATCCTCTCTGTGATGGTATTTGGAGGTGGGGCCTCTGGGACGTGATTAGGTTACAGGGTGGAGTTTTCATTAATGGAATTCCTGCCTTCATAAAGGAGGTCTCTGAGAGCTCCTGCACCCCTTGTGCCAAGTGAGGACACAGCACAAAGAAAGCTGTCTGTGAACCCAGAACCAGGTCCTCATCAGATACCAAATTTGCTAGTGCCCTTGACCTTGGATTTCCCAGCTCCAGAAGCACGAGATATAAATTCATGTTGTTTATAAGCTACTCAGTCTATGGTACTCTGCTAGAGCAGCCTGAAAGACTAAGACAATACAACTAGCATTTTATAAACATAAATATTAGTATAATTTGTCCATTGGCAATTTGCAAGAGAATGCTGAACAGTCTGGATATAATTAAAAGCAATAATAACATATGCGATTAACACTCTTTACCTCATTTCCGTAAGAATGAATCTCAGAAATATATTCAGATGAAGGAATTCAAAATAGCTGTAATCGCTGGGGTCGGGGTGGGGGGTAGAGAAAAAATAAGCACAAAATCAGTCCAAAATGTTTGTATCTCTAGGATGAGAATGGACTGGAAACATTCAGATAGTTATTTAGAACATACATAATTTACAAGGTAATTTAAGACTCAATAACAGCATAATTTGCAACATAATTTAAGACTGAGTAGTAGTAAGGTGTATTAACATGTGTACTTGGGGAGTAAAGACACCTGGGCTCAAGAATCAGTGCCTGGTCCTAGCTGTTGGATGACGGGAGAGTGAATTTCCCTCTCTGAATCTCAGTGTTGTTATCTACAGCTCCAAGTAAATTGCATGATCTATGTAAATCATTTCCACACCTGGTCTATAGAAATTGCTCAAAAATACTACCATTATTGTTATTAAAGTTAGGGCACCTGGCTGGCTCAGTCAGTTAAGTGGCTGCCTTCAGCTCAGGCCATGATCCCAGGATCCTGGGATCGAGTGCCGCATGGGGCTCCCAGCTCAGCAGAGAGCCCGTTTCTCCCTCTCCTGCCTGCTCCTGCTCTCTCTGGCTGTCTCTGTCTCTCTCAGTTAAATCAATGAGATCTTTAAAAAAATTATTATTATTAAAGTTATCACTGCTACCATCATCTTCCTGAGATGAGAGTAAAAAGACAAGACTAAGTCAACAGCAAGCATAGAGTACATCAAACCAGTGGGGCCTGGAGTACTATTCTCAGGTGAGAACTAACTAGAATGAACACTGAAATGTGATATTCTGTGATATTCTGATCCGGTAAGGTCAGGATAATATAAACCATTCGATACATGAGATACATATTATATATATCTGGAATATATGGAGATAGAAATCCTTATAGCTTAATAAGACTGGTGCTTTTTCCAAAACAAGAGCAATGAAAACAACAACAGTCAGAGAAATCCTACATATCCACTCTTTCATTTCCACATTCATTGAGTGACAGCACAAGCTGGCCAAGACTTTGGCACATCCTCCTAGTCCCTGCCCTCCAGGAATTACTGAGAGGCTAGGACAGCATCTGCTTCTACTTCTAGTGGCTGAGGAAGCTCAGGAAATTCTCAATACAGGTGAGCAGGAGATAGCAGCTTTAAGCCACATTGTACATTGTCTTACTGGATCAGGAATTCACAGGACACCAGGGTGCCATCTAGAAGTGGCTCAGCACAGTGGACTTGGACTCTAGGCGAGATGGGAAGGGCTGGTTCCCTTTTAAAGGAGCAACGACTTTAAGTGTCCCCACTCTTTCTGGAGTAGAGACCTGAGCAGAAGTGGGATGGTACTGCATGGCGATGATTTCAGAGGGCTCAGAAAGTGGTCTAGAATATTCTTCTTAATTTACATGGGAAAAAAAGAGAGACTATAATAGGAAATTCTAAAGGAATAGTGTTAGCATTAAAAGGAAAGGCTAGGAAAGTGGGGAAAAAATTAATAAGGGGAAAGATGGTAGTGCAAGAATTGAGAAAAGAATAAGCATTCACAAAGGGACCTGAGAAAATTGGGAGCATTTTTGAGGTAGATTTCTGCTCTGGAATTTAGTTTGGAAGGAAACAGAGAAACACTTTTTTTTTTTTTTTTTAAAGAAATTAGCAATGAAAAAGAAAAACCTCGAAAGTATGTCTATAGTCCCTGTATTTTTTTCTGTTTTTGTATGAAAAGGATATTCTAAAATAATTAGAAAATACCACTGCAATGTTAATTTTGATTACCAATTCAGTAAATTAAATGTCCTGTTCAAATAAATCGCTAGGCTTCACTGGAGGAGGAGTACTTCAGCTGTGTGAGAAATGCTTATTTCCTAGTATGGAAACTAATAAAAATGATATCTAATGAAAAAATAAAATTCTAAAAAAAGCAACTAAAACTGATTCAATGTTATTATTTTTCCTCCTTCTAGAAACATGTATTTACCAGCATAAGTATCTAGAATCCTGTGGCTTTGAGTGACTGTTACCTTGGGCTCAATGACTTCATCTGGGAATGTGTGCATGTGTAGAAATATCTACATAATAAGAAAATTATTTGAAAAACATTTTAAAGTAATTACTTAATTATTTAAGCTACGTGATTTCCAAAATGAAATACTTTGGCAAATTTATTCCTTCTTTATCTTAAAACAGTAAGTGTTAGTACTTGTTTAAATATCATATCCTGCAGGATAATGAAAAAATGCACATTTTACTTATAATTATATTCACGTATGATTTAATTCCTTAAGAAAGTTCAGTGATCATGCTTTTAAATAAATACATTTCATTCTGACAAAAAGTATGTGATTACTTGACTAATGTTTCTTCACCTCTCACTAATTTAACCAGAAATCAACATTTTCTCTGAATTAAGCCTTAATTCTTTGTAAGTGGGACAAGATTTTTAGACTCCATTTATAGAACTGCTGGCACTTCAGCTCACACAAGTTAGTTAATAAAGAGAATGACCTTTGGTAACATGTACAACATTAATTCCTTCTGCATCTACTCTCCCTCAAATGGCAGGCTTTTGTGAAAACTTGTTTGCAAGAAATTCAAAAGTTCATCTGTGGGGAAGAAAGAGCATCATCTTATACAGAGCAAGCAGTTTATATTACATATTATGTTTTATCTTTTTAAGTATATTCAACTCCAATCAGAGTCTCGGGTATCTATATTCTAAAAATGGTGAGGCTAAAGATGATTGCTTTATTTGGTAGTCCCCTCCCACAGTAAATAATGACTCTACTCCACAGTCAAACACCTCTATTTCGTAGAATCAAAGCCACAGATGATTTTGACACACCAAAATCCAAACACATACATACATGCATTAAAAAAAAGTGCCATACATATTAAACTTTTGAATGAAATGCTGATGGTCATAGAATAAGGTTTATTTTTCTGAAAACATTTGTAATCCAGCTTATTGTAGTATATATCTAGCACGACGAGTTGAAAAGCATCGTACACGTTTTTCTATTGCCGTATCACTAATTATCCCCAACTGAGCAGCCTAAAGCAATGTCCATTTTTTTTTTTTTTAACTAACGGTTTTGTAAGTTTTGTAAAATTCAGGTGTGTAGCATGGTTGGGTTCTCTGTTACCATCCGAGTTTCCACTGGGCTACTTTTCTGAGGTTCAAGGGAATAATCATTCAGGCTGTGAGATGAATGCAGTTCCTTTTGGCTAAAGCATCAAGTTCTTCTTCTTGCTGGCTGTCGGTCAGGGACATTCTTAGAAGCCATAGGAATTGCTAATCACATAGTTCCTCCATCTTTAAAGCTGGTAATGGAGAATTTCTTACATGGCAAATCTCTCTAGCTTTGGATTTTTTACTTCCTTTGTTTCTGAGCTTGAGACCATTGTTATAAAACAACATCATCATCATCAGGGTTTCTGAGAGTCAGGCTTTTTTTTTTTTTTTTTTTTTTTGAGAAGAGTCCGTAAGATAGGTCTAATTGTGATTTGAGCTCAAGATCTCTGCCATTGTGTTCTTGCTGCCCATCGGAATCAGGAATATGATGGGTCATCTACTTTGATGTTCTTAAATTCTCAGTAGCACTCCAGAAAATCCCCTTATATTCTTTGAGAGGAGGTTAAACATTCTGTGGCAGGGAACTCCTAGAAGAGTCAATACACTCTCATCCCCAACGCTCTGATAAGTTCTAATGACCCCCAAACAGGAGACACCTGTCCAATTTGGACAGATCAAGAAGACATTTGTGAAGACGTGAGCCCTCGCTGGGTAACTGGATCCATAGGAGGAGGTGACCAAGTGAAAGAAGGAAGACATTCTAGACAGACGGGATCACATGGTTAACGCCCTGAGACAGGAAAGAGCAGTGTGGCTATGGAAGTGGGAAAGAGTCCTTCAAGGACATGGTTTTGCTCTATGTAGTATGCAGCTCAATCACACCCCACATGGGGACAGATCTGGGCAGACTGCAGGCAGAAGGATGAGCTAGAATGTTACTAGAGTCTGCGGAGAATATGGCCAAGGCATAGGCATATGCAAGTCCTCGGACCACGGGACAGAGAAGAGCAGTGCATGGCCCCCAGCCTTACAGGGAAAGGATGGCTTATAGCGCTGCCAGACCAAGAGCGCGCACAGGCCGAGACCTGAGGGATGGGCATGAGCCATGTAATCCCAGCTGGCCAGGGGGTGAGAGTGAGCTACTAGCAAGGGGATCTGATTATGACCGTAAATAAAGGGCATCATCTGGATTAGTAATGTCCCTGACTCAGATCTGGCTGGTTCTGAGGAATCACAGAGAAAGGATGGAACCAAACTTTCTCATGGGAAGAGAGCAGGTTCCAACAGCATGGAAAGGATTGGGCTGGAAACAGTGAGGAAAGCCAAGATAGGAAGGATATAAGGCACATGGTGGGTCTGTAGGTGCAGGAAGAAACACCAATAATTTCTCTGTAGAAGAACAGTAACACTTAACCCGCTTGTTGATCTGAATTCTGGAAGCCTCAGTACCCACGTGGATGTTTAGCAAAGTCTGTGAAGAGTCAGAGAGGCCACCATGTTCCTATTTGTGCTACGTGTGCCCTGGCTGCCTGGATGCGGGAGCTGACGAGCTGTGACGCGGGTAGCTCCCGCCTCCCTTTTCCCAACCTCTCCGTGTTCTCATGTGTCCACTCATTGACTATTACACTGTAGACTGCTACAAATGCACACTAATAAAAGTTGTTCAAAGAGTTTCAAAGGTCAAGGTGACGGCCAGGAAGAAGGTCTTAGGAATCAGATAGAGAATTTTCTATCATCAGTAAAAGGCAAGGAAACACTAAACTCTATTTACTAGTCATTTTTACCACTTACATTAACAAGTCTGAAAGACATTTGATTTTCTTTCATTTCCTCTAAGCAGCTCTCTTTTCCCCTCCCTAGTATCCCTAAGAATTAGGAAACAACATCTAAAGTATCAAAGGTGTCTTTACCTGTTCTTTTTCAAAAAATTGTTTATATTCTATTTTTAAAATTTAAAAAAAATATTCCTTTTGATGTGCTAACTAGGTTAGTCTATTGTGCTTAATAAAGGCTGGAATTTCCAAAGGAGCTTTTCTGAAGCCAAGCAAACAACTAGGTTATGATAAATAAAGGAACAGTGGAAGCTATGTATTAGAATTTCCTCCAGTGAATTATCAGTAAATTGCTTGTATTATTCAAGTGCAGATTCATACATTCGAGATTTCCAATATACAAAATAATCAGGCTTAATGAAAAGTGACATCATATAGCTATCTGGCAAGGAGAAATAATTAGGTGGTGTCATCTGCACTTAACACTATATTTAATATATATATATATATATATATATATATATATATATATATATATATATATTTTTTTTTTTTTTTTTTTTTTTTTACCCAGGATTATTGATTGTGTATCATGGGCTGAGAGCCAGGGGTACAGGATATAGAATAAAGAATCAAAAGTTGTCGGGGCTAATTTTTCTGTCTATTTCTGTAGCTCAACATGGGTTCCATTCAAGATACCTTGGATGGAAAGATGATACCTAAGGAAAGAAATCAATTCAATCAAATCAAATGAGGGAGGAGGAAAGTTCTTAAGAATTAAAAAGGTAGTCGCATAGAGGCAACCTCTGAAATGCAGCCAGGTCGAATGGTAAGTGAGCTAGAGTGTTTATCTTTCAGGAACAACATGGCCTCTCTGTTGGGCTACTATCTGTCACCACAGTCCCCTCCACTGGCTCATAACCCACACAGCCACCATCTCCTACCGCCTGCCATCAGAGGTCACCCATTTTAGGACACTTATTTCACCTTCTCAAGAGTAAGACCAATTTCTTACAAGTCCATCACTGGATGAATCAGATTATTTGTTTCTGACCCAATCAGAAGTTGGAAATTATAGAGGCACAGGATGTAACATGGTCCCCTAGACCTGTGCGGAGCTGGGGCTGGGGTGGGGGAGGGATGAAGTGAAATAAAAGATGTACAGTGTGCAAAAATATCACACAGAAAGGCAGAAATAAGAATTGGAAAAGGTAATCTGACCAATAGAGAAACAGTGGGTTTCAAAGCAAAATAGATGTCGATTCAGTGGTGTGTGTGGACCTAGGAACCTGACAGTCTTAGCTTCTCAGGAAGTAGGAAAAAACCCCCACCTTTAACCAAAAGCTCTTAAAAAAAAAAAAAAAAAAGAATCAGACGGGGGTGGTGCGGGGAGGGTGTATAATTTGAGCCTTGGAGTATAGAAGAATTCAAGCCCCAATTTGCACACTGGTTGTAATTGTGGTCCAAACTTCCAAAATGTGGTTATAATTTGGCTATTACAAATTCTTAATACTTTTTCTTCAAAAAAATGATGTTCAGTTAGGCAACGTATAGTAAGGAAGCGAGCTTGTGATGAGCACTGGGTGTTATATGTAAGTGACGAATCACTAAATTCTACTCCTGAAACCAGTATTCCACTATATGTTAACTAACCAGAATTTAAATAAAAATTTGAAGGAAAAAAAAAAAACCTCTTCAAATACGTCCAACCACGTGGAATGAATCAAATACACATTTATATACACTATTTTTTTCCTTGCCTCAGTCTCACCATCTTCAACCAATCAACTTTCTGATAACAATTTCGAGGAAGCACAGTGCACTTTTTTGTTTTGTTCTGGTCCATTCTGCTTTGGTTAATTTGGGTGTTGGGCCAGTCTGTATGAGGAATCACAGCTACTTATAACCTAGGTACTTGGATGCGGAGGTAGATATGCTCCCATGGGTCCAAAATAATGTTTTGCAATAGAAAATGATCTTCTGTCCAAGTAGGCTAGTCTAACAAGGGCACAATGATATTCATGTAGATTCACCATCGTTAAAGAAAAAAAAGAACAATGTTTAAAAGACTGATGGCAAGTGACTCAAATAGGAAACATTCTGACTACAATTGAACTCTTACAATGATAAAATATGTTAGAGCAAAAGATACAAGGACGTTTTAATTCTTTTGTCACAGCAGGTGGCTAAGAGATCACCAGACACACGCTCCTCTCTGAGCACAGTGGCCGTGGCCCAACCTCCAGCTATGAGAGACCACGTGACCGGTTTGCACCAATGGACTGTACGTGCGCTGATGAGATGGACAAGACAATTGACAGCGAAGTCATAGGTGATGGCAGAGCCCTCAAGGGACAAGCTGGTCCTTAATAACTGTGGGAGGGAAAGCAGAGAAGCAGCCCCCTGACTACCATCCACTACCTTTACCTGTTGCATGAATGAGACACAGCTATTAAGTCACTATAACGTTGGAGTTGACCTGCCACAGCAAGTTTCCTTCACGAAGACACCTCCCTTAAAATGTGAACCTCAAAAACGCGACATAGAACAAGACAACAGGAAAGTACAATGCGTGACTGAAAAATGACAGTTGTGTAACTTTGTTTCTTTCACACAAACACACACACACACACACGCACGCACGCGCACGCACACACACTTTTAACCTGGAAACATGGTCCTAGAGTTGATAATTTATTTTGTGGTCCAGTGACTATGTTTTGTTTTTAAACATTTTCAGACCTCAAACCAACCCCTCATTGAATAATTATTCTGTCTATGAATTCAAAATATTTTTACCCAGAAGAATTGCATGCGTGGCAGATATGTGAGGTACAATTTTGCAACTTAGTATCACACAGTAGCAAATGAGACAGACATGGAAATGTTCTCTTTCATTTCAGGAACCTGCACCTCTGGCTCATTTAGGAAAAAAAAGAACCGAACTGAGAGACTGCGATATGGCATCTCCTGATTTTCCAGAGAGTTGACTCAATGCAAAGCCTTCCTTTGTGCAAAATGACATGTAATTTGCACTCAGGGCAGGTGTTAATTTTGTTAAAAAGAGTTTCAAGTACAAATCAGGCCATTTTGGACACCTTTTGAACATCTTAAATCAGATTGGTTATAATTCCCTTCCAACGTCTCACTGAATGTTCCAAATCCACTGCCAGGTTTGTAAGGAGAAGATAAACACCACAATTTCCTTTCCCTGGCAGCTCCCAGCCCAGAAGTGTAAGGAGGCAGGGCGCCCAGTACCTGATGCTGCTCATGCTGCCCGTCTCTGATCCAAGCTTGCATCGCTCCAGTTGGCTGGCGACGATCTGGCGTTCTGCCTCCAGCTCTCGGGTCAGTCTCTCAAACTGTAATTCCTGAAATAAAGCCACCAGAAAGATTAATTCTATCATCCACTTGCAAAGTGGAATTCACATCAAAATGACGTGGCAGTCAAGGGGGAAAAATGACATTTGCCGAGATGTTGAATTTGAGAAGCCGGGGATGTCACTGTGAAATCCAAGAGGGATTTGTACTTCAGATGGATCTGAGTATGTATCAGAGTCCTGGGGTCTGCTGGCTTCAGGACCTGCGGTAAGTGATTTAATCTTTGTAAGTATCAACTTCATCATCTGTAAAATGGGTTGACAATACTTACTTCCTAACGTCGGGGTAAGGATTTAATGAGGCACCGACCATGAAAAATCAGCCTGGGCTATTTGGCAGATGGCCAGCACCTGACAGATATTAATTCTCCTCAATTAAAATTGTAACATTCAGTAAAATGTTAAAAGAAACAGCTTTTCTATCATTTGGAATACTGTGTTTATTCCCCATCGGAATTCTAGCTGCCTCTCTCTACTAATTCAACCCTAACATTACTTATTACATATTGTAGACTGAAGAGAAATCACGCTTAAACTTCTGCTTCTGTAGGCTTTAAATTTCAGCAGAATGGGAATGATACTGATCCTTGATAGCCTAATTACTAAGTGAATATCCTTTGAGATATTTGCTGTATCACCTTAAAGCAACCCAATTAAACCAATGAAGAATGCTTCTACAAATCTGCCTGAAATCCACTGTTAAAGGATCAACGTTAATGAGGAATAATTTAATCAATATGTCAAATATCTTAGCTGTTCCAATTATAGGACTTCTGTACCACATCTTAATCTTTGTCTTACTTTCCCATGCACTTAAGTTTTAAATAAACATAATTATAGCAAAGCAAGTATTTAAAAAAATATTTTATTAATTTATTTGAGAGAGAGAGAGAGAGAGAGAATGAAAGATAGAGGGAGCATGAGAGGAGAGAGGTCAGAGGGAAAAGCAGGGAGCCTGATGTGGGACTCAATCCTGGTACTGACCTAGGCTGACGCCAGTTGCTTAACCAACTGAGGCACCCACGCACCCCCAAAGCACGTATTTTAACTAAAAAAATTCAGAAGTTTTTACAACATAATCAAATTACATTTGATATCTTTAAAAAACAAATTACCAGGGCGCCTGGGTAGCTCAGTGGGTTAAAGCCTCTGCCTTCGTCTCAGGTCATGATCCCAGGGTCCTGGGATTGAGCCCCGCATCGGGCTCTCTGCTCAGCAGGGAGCCTGCTTCCTCCTCTCTCTCTGCCTGCCTCTCTGCCTACTTGTGATCTCGGTCTGGCAAATAAATAAATAAAATTTAAAAAAAAATTACCTGCACAGCTTTGTTTGGGGTTTGGGAAAACAAAAATGCTGGAAAATACTGACAGTACAGGTCAGTGTGGGAGAATGAAAACTCCTAACGTTGCCAACATTTGTCTTCCCAGGAAAGAGGAGTTTATTATTTTTGCTATCCTGAGACACTCTTGGGTGATAACCTTTAAAAAGTAGGATATGGTGTGTCCTCCACATATATTAAAAATTCCCTTGTTCTTTTCCACAAGAGCAGATTTCTTTTCTCTTAACATTATTTTGGGGAACTAAGTAAGAAACACTTTAAAAGGAGACACGGGATGGCTCATTCAGTTAAGCATCTGCCTTTAGCGCAGGTCACCGATCCTGGAGTCCCGGGATGGAGCCCCACATCAGGCTTCCTGCTCGGGGGGAGTCCGGTTCTCCCTCTCCCTCTGCTTCTCCCCCTACTCATGCACTCTCTCTCTTTCACACACTCTCGCCTTCAAATAAATAAAATATTAAAAAAAGAAACATGTTACCCATGAGAGCTCAACTTTTCCCTTTCAAGTTCTAAAACTAAGGAAGCATGTTGTTGTGGGAGCTCACATCTTTATCCTTACATACTCTGAAGGACAGCAAAGACTATTTGTAAGGAAGAAGTACCAACACCTCTGTCAGAATGCATGTTGTGCCCCTAATCTCTGCTTCTTCCAGCAAGTTCTACAGCTTTTTTTTGGGGAGGGGGGGCAGTTCCTTTCCACAAAAATATGCAGGTTCTAAAAGATTTTCATTTCCAGGCTTTATAATATATTTTGTCTAGAATCTGTCCTAACAGAAAACCAAGCTATCCCTTTAGAATGGTATCACCTTAAAAACATAATATTTAAAGATCATACAGAATTCCTCAGAGGTAGGTGGAAATTCATTATGCGTGTGGGGTGTGGTCTCACTGCACGTTTCCTCCACATCAGGGTTATGGAGGGAGGTGACGAGCCACTTCCTCACGCAAGCTGCCTTCCAAACACCGAGTCACAATTTTCAGCGCTCCTTGTCACTTTGTGTAGATCTGCATTTCCATCTGGCATCATTCCTCTGTCTGAGAGACTTCCTTTCATGTTTCCTGGAATGTGGCTCTTTCGGCGATGAATTCTCTCAGCTCTATGTGCCTAACAACAGTATTTTGCCCTCATTTTTGAAAGATGTTTTGTCCTCTTGTTTATTGTTTCTGACAAAAACAACAACAACTATGGTATTCAGGTATTTGTTTCTTTGTCTATACAGTGTCTTTTTTTCTCTGCCTCCATTTAAGATTTTCTCTTTATCACTGGCGAACCACCTGATTACAACGTTCCCTACTATAGTTTTCCACATGTTTCTTATGCTTGGGGTTCACTGGGTTTCCCGGATCTGTGGATTTAGTTTCCATTAGATCTGGAAAGCGTTTAGTCATTGATTCCCCAAACTGTTTCCCCACTAACACCCCTCCTGCCGTGACTACAATCACATACATATTAGGTCACTTAGAATAGCCCCACAGCTCAGGGATTCTTTGCCCATTTTTGAGATTCTTTTTTTTCCCCTCATCTGTGTTTCATTCTGGGTAGCGTCCATTGGTATCGAGTTAATCACTCTTCCCCCTGCAGTATCTGATCCACTATTAATCTTGCCGAGTATATTTTTATCTCAGACATGATGAATCAAACACCTCTAGAAGTTTCACCTGGGTCTCTTTTAAAACCTCCATGTCCCCAACTTTATGAACACGGAATATACACACAAAAACTATTTTAATGTCCCGACTAGCTAACGTTACCATCTGGGTCAGTTTCAGCCGACTGATTTCTCCCCTCAGTATGGGCCCTGTTTCTGCTCCTCTTCACGTATGCTGATGTTTGGTTGAATATAAAACATTTTGAATTTTACCTTATTGGGCTCTGGGTATCTTCCTATTCCTACAGATATTTTAAGTTCTGTTCTGGGGCACAGTTTCTTGGATGCAATTTGGTACACTTGGGTCTTGCATTTCAGATTTGTTTTGGGGAGAGAGAGCAGCATTTTGTCCTCAGCAAATTCCTCTACTTTACCTAGGGGGATCCTTCTAAGTACTCAGTGTCCAATGGATTATGGGTTTTCCAGTTAGGCTGGTAAGTGTGGGCACGTATTTCTGGCCCCTGGTTGGTAGTGTTTCCTCCCATCCTTTCAAATGGTTCTTTCCCTGCCCCCGGTGACCTCCTTACAGACTCAAGCTCGGGTCTCAAATGAAAGTAGAAGTGGATCCTCTGTAGATTTCAAAGGTTCTCCTTCTGAGCAGCGACCACCCTTCTTGTATTTTACCCCAACCATTCTAGTCCCTTTTCCTCCCTGGCTGTCAGTGCTGTCTCCCCAGTGCAGGGAGCCCCCTGGACTCTGCGGGTCTGCTTTTCTACACTGTTGTAGCTAAGGAAATTGTAGGCTCATCTTATTTGCTTTGTCTCCCTCAGAAACCACCTTCTTCATTCCTTAAAGTTCAGAGTCCTGAAAGCTGTGTTGCTTATTGTCTGTATGTGTTGTTGTTTGAGATGGGAAGGTACAAGCAGGCTCCTGTTATTCTATCTGAGCTGAAACCTGGAAGGATTTTAGGAATTCACAATTTTCCTTCCTGTTTGATGTATAAAGGGCTATTTTCTGCCATATTTAAAAAACATATTAAATGAACTACTAATCAGGCAAATACTTAAGCTTTTACATATTCTTTTCAATGTTATTCACTATTATAGGATTAAAAACAAACAGCTACTTTTGGGTGACTGGTTTATTTTATTTATTATGATGACTTTTTAACTGAACTGACATTTTCTTTATTAAGGAAATGGGTATCAGTATGTTGCCTTTTTAAAATAGCCACTCAATAAATGTTTACTTTGTCATCCTGTATATGAACCAAGAAAGTAATTAAGTGAATTTTCCCCTGTGCTTCACTAAGGAATACATAGTAAATGTCAAAGTCCTCAAGGAGAAAGTAAGTTTCTCTTCTTCATCTAAAATCTTGTATTTTATTCATATAACTACACAAAACATAAAAATAAAATTGGAAATAATTTTTTTATCGAGTACTCACTATTGAGTGCCTAGTTTCTAGGACCATATATGAGGCAGAGATTTTCCCTGCTGTGTTGCCAATGTATCTAGTGTCTAGAGCAGTTCTGGCACATAGTAGCTGCTCAATCAACACCTGTTAACTATATACATCTTCATGGACCTAAGTGCTCTACATGTATTACCTTGTATATTCATTATAACACAGCTATTTCCTAGGGTTTTTTTTTTTCCCCTTACTTTACAAAAATGTTAAGGTGAAAGGCTTAGCCTTGGCCAAGAACGAAATTCTTCCTTCAAAAGAGCAAAGAGAATGAGATAAAGGATGTTGTTTAGGAGGTCTGGACATATAGAAGGGGTAACATTAAAGAAGTTAATGAATATTGGTTGGACTAAAACTTCCCTATATTTTCAATTCTTTTGTTTTAGAGGCCATAGCAGTCCATTAACATAGAGGGCATGTGATACCAATATAAGCTATCAATTTCATTCATACTCAAATTAAGACCTGTTATTTAAAGACTTTTTATTTCTTCGAACTGTAGAGATCAGGATCTGAAATGCCTTCTGCTTTTTGCTCACATTACAGTCATTTCCTACTTTACCCCAACTCAACGGGCTAAAGGCTCATGGGGAGGGCTGTTCTCACCATAACATATCACGGGTTGGGAACTCTCGGGACCTTTTTATGCTTAGAATTGGAAACTGACCTTAGAATTGGAAGCTAGAAGAGCTGCAACTGTTCTCAAACTCAGAGATGTGTGTGGCCTAACAGCACCCACAAAATCACCTAGGGCATCATCACAACAATGAAGGAGCTTCCGCTCCACTGTGGCTACGTAAGCTGTGGTGTAGGCGGAAAGACGACATTCTCCAGTTCTGACTCAGTTTGCCGTCTGGAGGGATGACCATCCTCTCAGAATTGAATAATTCCCTGGGTTCCTTAGAGACTTTGAGGTAGAACATTCATGAGACAAATGTTGCTAATAAGGCCAAGTAAGAAATCAACTGGAAAAATAAAAGTATGTGGATAAATTTTGTGAAATTTGTAATACCAGTTACAAGTGAATATGTGTTGCTAAATTAAGTCAGTGAAGGGGAGACCTAAAGGAAAGATAAGAAGAGTGAAGAAAGGGGCACCTGGGCGGCAGAGTTGGTCGGGTGTCGGGAGTGGTTTTAGCTCAGGTCGTGATCTTGGGGTCATGAGATCAAGCCCACCTCAATGCACATTCAGTGTGGAGTTTGCTTGAGACGTTCTCTCCCTCTCCAGCGGTCCCTCCCCCACTTCATATGTGTTCTCTTTCTCTCTCAAATAAATAAATCTTAAAAAAAAAAAAAAAGAGTAAAGAAATGTCTTTGGAGATTTTGGATATGGAGTATAGAAGGAACAAAAGTCACATAAACAAATAAACAAACAAACAAATAAATAAATAGGAGAATCATGGCGGGGCAATGACCACTAGCATGGTCTTCTCCTGGGAAGTTTCAGCACAGAAGTGGTGGTGTAAATAGGGCTCTAAAAAGTGAAGACACCAAAACCACAGGAAACAAAAGCAAAAGTAGATAAGCAGGACTACATGAAACTGAAAATCTTCCTTTCCTTCTAGCAGAGGAAACAGCCAACAGAGTGGAAAGGCAACCTATAGAATACAAAAGGAGCTCATACAACCTCAGTACAAAAAAAAAAAAAAGGACAAAGTACTTGAATTGACATTTCTCCTAACAAGACATACAAGTGGCCAACACGTAGGTAAAAAGATGCTCAATATCACTAATCAAGGAAATACAAATCAAAACCATAATGAGATATCCCTTCACACCTATTACAGTGGCTGTTCTCAAAGAAAACAAAAGATAACAAGTACTGGCAAGTAGAGAAATCAAATGCCTACATGCTGTTGGTATGAATGTAAACTGGTGTGGTCACTATGTAAAACAGTGAAGAGGTTCCTTAAAATATTAACAATAGAATTACCATATGATCCAGGAATCTCACTCCTGGGTGTATACCCGCAAGAACTAAAATTGGGATCTAGAAGAGATATCTGCACTTGTGTTCACTGCAGCACTAGTTTCTTTTTGTTTTAAAGAGGAAGAGGGAGGGGAGGGTGAGGCAGAGGGAGAGGAGGGAGAGGGAGACAGAATGCCAAGCAGGTGCCAAACCCACTGCAGAGCCCAACATGGGACTTGATCTCACAACCCTGAGATTATGACCTGACCTGAAATGAAGAGTCAGACACTTACCCGACTGAGCCACCCAGGAGCCCCTTCTGCAGCACTATTCACAATAGCCAACACAAGCCAACCACTCCAATGTACAATAGACGGCTGAAAAACGAAAACATGGTGGATCCTTACAATGGAATTTTATTTACCCTCAGAAAGGAAGGAATTTGCACCATCCACTTCAACATGGGTACACCTGGAAAAACATTTTACCAACTCAAAGATGTCAGGTGCAGAGGAGAAAAAGCACAAGACTCCATTTATATGAAGTGTGTGAAAGAGTCAAGCAGAAAACAGAACGGCGGTTGCCAGGGGCTTGGGAGTGAGGGAAATAGGGAGTTGTTCAATGGGTATAAAGTTTCAGTTATACAAGACTAACAAGTTCTAGCCATCAGCCGGGCAACATGGTGCCTACAATTAACAATACAGTGTTGTGCACTTAAAAATTTGTTAAGATGGTATATCTCACATTAAATGTTCTTATCACCAAAGAATGAATAAATAAATCAAAGGGTCCTAAACTTCTGGAGGGGGTGGACATGTTTATATCAGTGATGACGTCATGGGCGTATGCATATGTTCAAACTCACCAAATTGTGCCTATTAAAATAGGCATTTTGTGTCAATTATGCATAAATAAAATTGTGCCCAAAAATGTGATGCAGAAACTGTTCAGAGAAATTGGGACTTCATGGGAATTATCAATAGGGTGTGGATTAAGAAGACATCCTTTGGTAAGGGAAGTTGGAAGAAAAAGCAAAGTATGATAAAGAAAATAAATCTCCCCACTATGTGGAAATTATCTTGTTTTAGAGAAAGTTTTATAAAAGTAACAGATATATGATACCAAAGTTCATTAAAATTTACTGAGAGCCAAATCAAAAGGATATTCACTCCTAGAATAGCACATTGTTGAGTCACATAACACACAAGGATTATAAGAAAAATTATATAGTTTCAGAACTTTTTCCTAAAGAGCCTAAATTAACAATTAATAATTAATTCAGCTTAATTAAATGTAGTTTATTAAATGTTTTTAAAAGACTAAAAGCATATAAAGACTCGTGAGGGGGCTTAGCTAACTCAGTGTGAAAACTGATGTCAGAAAACACGCAGTTTTATTAATTCCATCAATAAAGAATTTACTTAACATTGTGAAATAGCATCAGTGGGGACTATACAAGCTGGACTTGAGGAAGTGGAGATGTTTAGACTGGATAATGAATTCAGTAAGTATGGATTTGTCACAATTTTACTAATACGAGAAGATGGAAAAGAGATTGGACAGATGTGGAGAATGGAGAAGTTGGATGAGCTTCTAGGCAGTGGAAGACGTTTTCTACAGAGTAAATCTCATTGCTAGAATCCAGTGCCTTAAGATTCAAACTGACTATACCAACCCCATGTAATGGGAACATGGACTCAGAACATGTCCTGAGACATAGTCTCGGGCATCAAGACTTTGTCAACCTCATCTCCTGTAGAGGTAAAAACTAGGGGACCAGCACCTACTCAGACACAAAATGGCGGTCCTGGGCAGTCTCATGTGTGCAACAGAATGGTGGCAGGCGAGGAGAAGAAATGCGATGGCATTTGAAAGGTCTGGCCATGTTAGTGAAGGCCCCAGGGTTCTCTCTCTCTCTCTCTCTTTTAGATTTTATTTATTTGACAGAGAGAGAGAGAGAGATCACAAGTAGTCAGAGAGGCAGGCAGAGAGAGAGGGGGAAGCAGGCCCCGCACAGAGCCTTATGGTGGGGCTCAATCCCAGGACCCTGAGATCATGACCTGAGCCAAAGGCAGAGGCTTAACCCAGTGAGCCACCCAGGTGCCCCTCTGGGGTTCTCTTAAATGAGGTCTCAAAGAAGGCCTGCTAGGTTAACCTAGATGAGAAGAGAAAACCCATAAATGAGCAACATGTCTACCTTCCTTTAATAGCCAGCTGCTGTCATCTCCACTTCTCAAGAGTGTCTAATGCTATTACCTGTGATCCAATGATAATCAGTTTATATTTTTGTTCCTGTACTTTTTGTATTCCATTACAAATGTTCTCTTCAAGGGTCTGTGTCCTTCCTAGACTGTGAATTTCTTAAGCAAGAGACTAGGTCCGACGTCATCATTTTAATTGTGACCAAAATGCCTGATATACAGTTGGAACTAGGTAAATGATGAATAAATGACCCAAGATCCTGGTATCAAGCTTCCTGGAATGAAATAGCCAAACTGCTTGTCACAAAATATTTTTTCTCAAAGTAGGTATTTCATGATCATAAATGAATCTGAGAAAACTCCCATAGGACTTCAAAAAAATCAGCAGTTCTGTAAAATGTCTCCATCATATGTTATTCTCAGAATTCAGTAGGCTCATTAATTGTAATAAAAAAGTACAATCCTTACTTGAAAGAGCTGTTAAAGGTTTATCTAGGTGATGTTTCTTTTGTTTAAACTTTGTTTTGCTTTTTTTTCCTTCCCAATCAGTGCCTGATTTTATACATATATAAAATACATAATTTATGTGTTATATATAATTATACATGTTTTATACCTAATTATATATATACATATAATATATATTATATAATACACAAATGAATATAGAAGATATAAAAATATAAAATTTATATACAGAAAGAGAATCTAATGGCCACTATATTTCTATCTGTATAAGGAAAATAATTGTCATTTCTGTTTTCAAATCAATCTGTACATATACAAATTGAAATGGGTAAAATATTTGTCAAGTTTCTTCTTCAGAGGCAAGCACTTTTAACTCCTTTTTCTGATTTGTATAACCACATCTCCATTAACTTTCCAATATTATTATTTCTTAAGCTTTCAGTTATAGGCATCATCAATTAATTTCCCATAGTGGAGGATGAGGATTTCACTTCATTTCCCCATCCGCCATCGTGCAGAGACACTTCTTTCATCTTCCCCTGTGTTCCCTAACCAAATAAACTTCGATGTCTGGTAGAACAATATCGCAATGTGCATGGTTCATACTATGACTTTTTTAAACATAAATATACAGCGTTTTGTTTTCTCTAAATGAGTGACTTGTCTTTTTTGTTACTGTTGTTTGTTCTGCTACCTATGTACTTATCATGAATCTAACCCCAAACTTCCCTTGATTGATATAAACTTCTCTCAATAAATCAAACACAGGAAATAAGGTATCAGTTCCATCCATTGAAGAAATCTCTTCTGGTGTCTTCCAATCTGCTCTAGTCTGGCCTCTTTACATAGCTGTCATCGTGGACCCTCCCTTCATCTCCTTCGTCCTTCTCTTATGTGGGTTTCCTCTTTCTAGACCTGCTGCTTTCTTCATTTTCCTACTTTATTTCCTTTTTTGGTAGAAAATGCCTTTCTAGAGAGAAAGAGAGTGGGAGGCTGTTTTTTGAGACCTTGCATATCTGATAAGTTTTTATTCGACTCTCAAACCTGGTTCTAAGACTGGTTATAGAAGAGAATTCTAGGTTGGAAATAATTTTCCCTTAGAGTTTTGAGCTAGTGCTTCATTATCTCCTGCCTTCCAGGTGTTGCTGTTGAAAAGTGTGAAACATTCTGAATTTTTATTATCCTTTTGTGTGAAATCTGCTTTCACTTCTCCCCAGAAAAAGTGTATCTTTTCTTAGTCCCTAGTGTTCTAAAATTTTATTGTGATATGTCTTGATATAAATCTATTTTTAGACATCTTCAGAACCGTTAGTGGGAACTTTCAATCCAGAAACTTACATTATTCAGTTCTAGGTATTCCATAATACTACTGAAAACTTTTTCATGTTTTTATCCCTTCTTAAAAAAATTTTTTTTTTTTTTACTTTAAACTCTTCAGATGTAAGATCTCTATCAGTTGCCTAGGCTTCTTATTTAAAACTATTTCTCTTCTAGCTGCCCATTCATTCATGTTTTGCTTTTACTTTCTGAAAAGGTTCCTCAATTTAATCATATAAGTCTCTAACAAGTGGTTGGTTTGTTCATGTTATTATACTTTAAATTTCTAAGACCTACTTTTTTGTTCTCTGAATAGTCCTTTCAATTATCATCCAGTATTTATTATGGGAAATCAACTTTTCTCTCTCTATGAGGTTAATATTCTGTTTTCTTCTCTTTGCATAGTTCGTATTTTATGAGGATTTTCAGTTTATTTTAGACTCTGTCTTTCATGCTATAGGCTTTCGAACATATCAAGGTCTCCAGCAGGCTTCTTCTATTTGAGTGGGAATTCAGAGAGCTGATCGGACTCTTGGTGAGTAGAGCTGGTAAGCTGTGCTCTTCTAGGAGAACTGCTGCATGATTCTTCCATGCAGAGCTCCCCAAAGGAGGCTCTCTCAAACTCCAGCTTTGAGTTTGAACATGTGTTTGCCCCTGTTCTGAAAACCGTGTAGGGGTGGAAGCTGGGGGCAGGGTGAAAGGGAGAGCCTCAAAATTTAGTAAGTAAAATTTCAGTTACTTCCCCTACCAACTTCCAACACCCACTTAACGCTCTTCCTTGTACCCCTGAGTTAAGAGACTCTAATTTCAACGTCTTCAGATAATTCACCTCTAGTCTTTGCCAGTGTTGGGGGGAGTAGTCTGTCTAGCTGTGTATGGTAGGGTCAGGAATTTGGACGTTGACTGTTATTTAAACAGATTTGCAAACACTCTTCTCTTTGTAAGCTAGACTTCATGCCCCATATCCCCACTCCCACAAACATCTGCAAGGCTTTCCTTATAAATTGGCCAATGCTTTTTTTCTTCTCTACTGCTTAGGACTTATTTTCTTAGATATGATAAGTTATTTACCACATTATCTATGTACCCTATTTTAGCAGTTCTAAGACTGCTCAGTTCCAAGATTTTTCACGCTTTAATACCTCTGGGTTTACTGTCTCTTAAATTGATATGACTTAAATTGGATAGTATGTTATAGTTTAATTAGAAGTACTTATTGCTTTCTCCAATGGTACATGAAGTAATTCTGAGTTGATGGCCACGCAAACATGGTGACATATTATTCTTTATTTATCCGTTCTCTAAGTTGGTGGTGTTATCCCTTTTAAAAACTCTCATTGCCATTTTGGCGAGGGAGCAGATATTAAGCAAGAGTTCAATTTACCTTCTTTCCTTGGATGTCAGTTCATTTTTCTAAAAGAAATTAGAAACCTCAGAGCAAAGGAGTAAGAGTGAACCTAAAATGTCCTTGGCCTTTGTACCTAACCATTTGCTGAAAGTCCTGAGCAAGAGTGTTTTACGTTGTACCAGTTGGTCTTCCTACTTTCCCCCAAGCATAACCATGTCCCAAACCAGGTGCTAATACCTGGTTCTCAGAAGTACCAATGGCCAACACAATCGTTCTATCTCTCTAAAAAATGAGAGAAGGGAAGATCACTGCTATCTCTCTTCAGGCTCTAGGATACAATAATTTCCAGGACTGTATTTCTCTGTCTTCTGGCTGGAGTCCTTTTTCAAAAAGGATGAAAGATCAGTTTTCCACTGTGAATTTTTCTTCTGTTGGGCATTCCTCCTCCTAGTCATTTTGGTGAGAGTTGGCTGAATGGTTGTAGCTGGATGTATCGACCTTGGTGCAGTGAAGGTGCACCCTGGAATGCTTCTGAGCAATCAAGAGTCCCCACCCAAATGAAAGAAAAAAAGAAAGAGAGAAAGCAGAAAAAGAGAAAAAGAGAGAGAGAGAGAG
>PISX010003663.1:0-133647 GCA_004024625.1 Mellivora capensis | reverse complement strand
TGATACGTTCTACTGTATCTCTAGTTTCTACCTCATTCATCTCTGCTCTAACCTTGATTATTTCCCTTCTTGTGCGTGGAGTTGGTTTAATTTGTTGTTGATTCTCCAATTCTTTAAGGTGTAGAGACAGCTGTTGTATTCTGGATTTTTCAATTTTTTTGAGGGAGGCTTGGATGGCTATGTATTTCCCCCTTAGGACAGCCTTTGCTGTATCCCATAGGTTTTGGACCGACGTGACTTCATTCTCATTGGTTTCCATGAATTGTTTAAGTTCTTCTTTGATCTCCTGGTTGATCCAAGCATTCTTAAGCAGGGTGGTCTTTAGGTTCCAGGTGTTTGAGTTCCTTCCAAACTTTTCCTTGTGGTTGAGCCCCAGTTTCAAAGCATTGTAATCTGAGAATATGCAGTAAAAGATTTTAGCTGGCTCAACAAGGCAAGAAAAAAAGAGAGAAAGTATAAGAATGAACAAAGGATGAAATAAGATTCTCATTATTTGCCAATGATATGAATACTCCCATGGGAAACTCTAAATAATCTACAGATTTATTCTTAGAATATTGACAGTTTAACAAACTTGCCAAGTTTAAAATCAATGTACAAAAATTAATATACAAATAAGAATTAATTGTATATTAATTAAAAATTAATATATAAATAATATACAATATACAAAAAGTTAATTAATTTGGGGGCACCTGGTTGGCTCATTTGGTTGAGCATCTGCCTTCCACTCAGGTCATGATCTCGGAGTCCTGGTTTCACCCACTATACCATATACAAAAATAAATTCCAGATGGATTAAAAATTTAAATGCAAAAAACAAATTAATGAAACACTTAGAAGAATATAGTAGAAGAATATCATGACTTCAAGGAAAAGAAGGATTTATTTTTTAAGATTTTATTTATTTATTTGACAGAAATCACAAGTAGGCAGAGAGGCAGGCAGAGAGAGGAGGAAGCAGGCTCTCTGCGGAGCAGAGAGGCCGATGTGGGGCTCGATCCTAGGACCCTGGGATCATGACCTGAGCCGGAAGCAGAGGCTTTAACCCACTGAGCCACTCAGGCGCCCCAAGGAAAAGAAGGATTTTATTTTGTAACAAGATGTAAATCACAAACCAAAGGAAAGATGGATATGCTGGAATACATTAATGTACTGTATATAGTTGACTTTGATACTGTTTATGGTGCCAATGAGAAAGAAGAAAAGCCCCAAGTTCAGAGAATATAATTACAACACACACCTAAGTGACAAATGAATTTATATCCATAATGGAGGAAAAGCACCCCCAAATCATAAGAAAAATAAAAATAAATCAAGAGGAAGGCTGACAAAAGACATCTCACTTTTCACTGGAGAAGAGACCTAAAAAGGGCCCCAGGACATACAAAAAGATGCTCAGTAAGATGAGTAATCAGAAAAATGCCAATTTAAAAACACCACAATGAAAGAACATTGCATACTCGACAGGTTAGCTAAGATTTTTAAAATGTGATGTCAAGAATTGGAGATGATGCAGAGGAAACAGAAGCTCTTAAACATGTAGATGAAGTGCTTATTAGAATGAGACTGGAAAACAGTTCAGAATTATCTAATAAGGTTGAAAATGTGCGTAACATATGATGCAGCAATTCCACTTTGGGGCATAGACTCTGTAGAAGCTTCTGCACATTGTACACCAGGTGGCCCATAGGAGATCATTCATCCAACTGTCTCGTGTAGCAGCAAAAAACTGGAAATAACCCAAATGATCCCCAACAATAGAGTGCGTAAAGTGTGGTAGATGAACTATAGTGGCAGGCATCATAAATGCGTCTCAGAACATCATCTTAACCATCATACATTGCTGGCAGGAATGTAAAATGGTGTAGCCACTTTGGAAAACAGTGCGGCAGTTCCTCAAAAAGTTAAGCAGAACCTTAACCATATGACCCAGCAATTCTGCTCTTAGTATTCTCAAAGAAAATTGAAACATAGAACCATGCAAAAACAAAAGCAAAAAAAAACACACACACACACAAAAAAAATCCAAATACTGATAAAACAAACAAATAAAATCCCCTCCTCCAAACCCCATGAATGTTCACAGCAGCCTTATCCATAAGAGTTCAAAAGTGGAAACAACCCGGGGCGCCTGGGTGGCTCAGTGGGTTAAAGCCTCTGCTTTTGGCTCAGGTCGTGATCCCAGGGTCCTGGGATCAAGCCCCACATCGGGCTCTCTGCTCTGCAGAGAGCCTGCTTCCTCCTCTCTCTCCCTGCCTGCCTCTCTTGCCTGCTTGTAATCTCTGTCTGTCAAATAAGTAAATAAAATCTTAAAAAAAAAAGTGGAAACAACCCAAATTGCCCAGCAGCAATGATGGATAAACAAAATTGTGGCATATCTACATAACAGAGCATTACTCAGTCTTAGGAAAAGGGAAGTACTGATACATGTTACCATATGGATGGAGGAACCTTGGAAACAGTATGCTAAGTGAAAAAAGCCAGTTGCAAAAGATTACATATTATGTGATTCCATTTATATGAAAAGTACAGAACTGGCAAGTCCATAGATACAGAAAGTAGATCAGTGGTTTCTGGGGCCTGGGGGAGGGGAGAATGGAGAGTGACTTCTAAGGAGAATAGGGTATCTTTTTAGGTTGATGAAAATGTTCCAGAGTTAAATAGCAGTGGTCGCACAACTTTGTGAATAAGCTAAACATACTAAATACCATTGAATTATACACTTTAAAAGGGTAAATTTCATGTTATGGAAACTATATCTTTTTTAAAAAATATTTTATTTATTTATTTGACAGAGAGATAGAGAGCACAAGTAGGCAGGGAGCAGGCAGAGGGAAAGCTAGAAGCAGCCTCCCTGCTGAGCAGAGAGCCCAATGCAGGCCTTGATCCCAGGACCCTGGGACCATGACCTGAGCCGAAGACAGATGCTCAACCCACTGAGCCACCCAGTGGGTGATATGAGTCAATTATATCTTAATAAAACTGTCATTTAAAAGCAAATATAGAGCTGGGTGGAAAAAAAAATACAGGGTTGGGTGAAAAAAAAAACCAGAACAACACAGAAAGTTGTTTCTTTTATATAAAGATCAAAGACAAGGAAAACTAAGCAATGCACTGCTTAGGAATAGATGCTGAAATGACTAAAATAAAGAAAAGCAAGGGAGTGATCACCGCACAATTTGGACAGAGGGAGGGGAAGACATGCTCAGGGGGGAGGGCTGCAGTGATGTCAAAGGAACCAGTAATATTCTCTTTCTGAAGCGAGGTGGTAGGTATAAGGGTGTTTGTGGTATTATCTTAATAGTATAGATTATCCTTTAGAGTGAGGTTCAACTATCTCTATGTATATATCTCTATAAACATTAAGTTTATATCTATGTATCTATCTTGATATATGCATACTCATGTGTATATTTCCCGACTTCTAAAAATTAAATCCCTTTTTTCTATCCTTACATTGGATGTTACGTTTGTGGTCTGCCCTTTTTTATGGATGTCATTAGTATCTCTGAGGATATTAACTTGAATATTTTTAAAATCCACGTCTTTATCCATTTGTTTACAATTGTTTCTCTCTTGCTCTTTCTCAGTAAAGGCTCTCCTAAGATATCTGGTTATCCTCGGTTGTCTACTCATATTATAAAACAGCAGACTGGGAGTCCCGTGTTCGTGGACGTGCTTTGCTTCATGCAGGTGGTGTGCGAGCCAGCAGTTACCCTGACATCTAAATGCTGTTTGGGGAGTATCTTTTCTCTGGAACCATTCAGCATCTCAAGAGAAAAAGCCCTCTGAAGTTTTTGGGACTTTTGTTTGTGTGTGGTTGTTGGTTGCTTTATGGCCCTGGGCAGGTTGGGGCATGGCTCCTGCATGTTTTCAGCAAGGGCTTGGGTAGCATTCAGCAGCTCTGAGTGCCCGGGATTTCCCCAAAGCACCGCTGTCCAACCCAAGTCTCACTCCTGGCTTCATTCCTCTTGGCATTTGCTAGGTCCATGTCCAATGGGTTCTGCAGAGCTCGGCAGCCCCTATTCTATTTTATTTCCCCCAACACACATAGCCTCCCCTCCACCGTCCCACCCACCCCCGCTCCTGCTCTCTGCTTCATCAGCTGTTACTCCCCATCCCGTCAATGGCTTCCAAGTGTCTGTTGGTATCTCCCATCCGCTGATGACCTATCAGTCTCTCTGTTACAGGATAGCAGGTTCTTGTCTCACGGAGACAAAGAATGAATCTCACAGACACAAAAGGGGGTCCCAAATGGGCTGCCACTGTGGGCTTTAACTGGCAGTCTTCTATTGAGAACCGACTTGAAAGCTTGTGGCCTTGAAATTCTTGGGCCATCTTGGTTTGCGCAAGGACTATTGATACCATCCTTAACGCCTTACTTCTTTGAGATCTGGTCATCTTCTGGGATTCCAATGTAGCTGCCAAAATAAAATACTCCCCAACCAGGACTCCTGGGTGGCTCAGTCGGTTAAGCATCTGACTCTGGCTCAGATCATGATCCCACGGTCCTGGGGCTGAGTCCCACCTCCGGGATCCTTGCTCAGCGGGGAGCCTGCTTCTCCCTCTACCTTGCTGCTCCCCGTGCTTCTGCTCTTGCTCTCTCTCTGACAAATAAAATCTTAAAAAAAAACCAAAAAACCAAAACTCCCTAACCTTCAGGGCCAGGTCGTCTGGCTTGTTCCCTTACCTCTTTTTTGTTTGTAGAACTCAGCATTTCTCCACATTTGGATAGAGAGAGAGAGAGATAGTCCAACCTGAAGACCCAGCCTGACGGTCCTATGACCAGAGGTGGCAGGTGAAAAGAGTACACTCCGTGTCCTAGACTGAAAACGTGAAAATCTGCTCAGAATGAAAAATAAAAAGCAACCCTCCCTTAATCACGTTGGCAGGACACAGATAAAAACCAGCTGCAAAGTTAACCAGAAACATCGTTTCTCTCAAAGTCATGCAGCAGATCTGAAATGGCATAAGGAATAGAGCGCCCCACCCTCCCATCTGAGTGAGCGCTATTCTCTCACCCAGAGACGTTCACAGACTCGCTTTGCTGGGATACCCAGTGGCTTCTGGCCCTCGACTCATGACAGTATCCAATCCCTAAGTCGTTTCCACATACCCTAATCCTACACTGGAAACAGTAATCAGTTCAGAACAGAACTTCACAGCCTTGAGACTCTCCTCAAAATTCTTCAGCGGGAACCCAAACCTTACCAAAGATGCTTCCCCTCTTCCCTCTTACTGAGCATCCTTCTACAGTTCGTCCGAAATACCCTCCCTCACGGCAGGGAGTCAATAAATGTGATTTTGTCAGATGACAGATTTGTGCCTGGTGGTCTTGGCAGATCAGGTTCCAATACAGGTATGTATGTTCTTAGAGATTCATTCCTTTGGCTTAAATGCGCAAGCTTTCTACGGTGTCAGAGTCCCAGGAGGGATCAGAAATGGAAAACCTCATGAAAACCTTGGGAAAGAGGGATGCTGTTGGGAGGAAGAGACGTTGGGACTTGGGAGGCACATCCAGCTTTGTACTTGGCTTTAATGCTGTAGTCTTGCCTGGCCTCTGACTCGGTCTCCTTCCAGGAATCCTCTTTTTTCCAAGTTGGTATCATTCCTGCCTGGGGCACGTTGCAGCTGCTATTTTTGAGCTGATAAGGATCTCCACCCCTGCCCTAGGAGGTACCTACTTGAGCCAGAAGGAGCTTCACTGTAAGAGACGTAGGTGAGCCATAGGATGTCTAGACCCCAAGCCCAGTGCCCTGATGAAGCTTCCCTCCCCCAGGGCAGCGTAACTTCGAGAAGGGCGGAGCCTCGGTCCCAGCCTTGACCAGGGCCGGGAGTTAAACGGGTGGGAAACATCACAATTATTGGAGGTCCAGTTGAAGGGTCCTCAGGGATATAGATGAGTCCCCGTGAACATAAGGTTATCGTTATTGTCGTTGTTGTTACTAATACAGCTGATACTCGTTACACTGGGTATTGTATTTTTACTTGGTGTTGCACTGTATTGTTCCGAGTACTCGCACACGGGTCTTCTACCTCCCGGTCAAGTATACACAGCACAAGTGATCAGTCCTGCATTTTATGGTTGAAGAAACCAAAGCCCAGGGAAGTCATGGCTTCTTGCCTAGGCTGGTGACAGAGCAGAGGTCTAAAACCATAGTCCCCTGCCCCCAGTCAAAGGTCGCTCTAATTTCTCCCAACAGAAGAGAGAAACACTGAACAGGGGGGGTTGGGAGAACCACCTGACCTGGGGTATGTAAGCTGTGGCTATGCTCAAAGTCTATACCACCAGTTCTTAGTGGGCAGACCTACAGAGAGCAGAAATTCGTTCCTACTTCCCCATCTCTGACCCAGAACCTACCTATTAAACGCACCTCCAAAAGCCACCCGGCCTAAAGGAGACAGTGGAGCCAGGCCCTGGGCTCAGATTATGTAAGGGGAGGTGGGGCCCCTGCCTGCTGTCAGGCTAGGAAGGGGTGGAGAGGGCCTTGCCTCTGCCCTGGCCTCCCGAGGGTGAGTGTGGGCACAGGAATGCAGACGGGCGCCCCGAGCCAGGCCCAGTAGGTCCGCGCCTTGCAGTCAGCGCTGAACTGACAGGCTCAAACCAGTTTGTGGCTGAGGCCACACTTCAGAATGAGTTGGTGCCTGCTGTTCTGTTTGTTTTTGGTGGGTTTTTTTGTTTGTTTGTTTACTCCTACCCTATATCAGGCCGTCCAGAAAGAATGTGGACAAGGCAAGAGGTGATGGGTTGGGACAAATGTGCTTCAGGAAGGTGACAGTGCTCAGGACCGGAGGCCACTTCCACTCTGAGCTCCGGCCCCTGAAGTCAGGTACTAACCCACACTCTGGAGTCCTTACAGGGAGAGCTCCAGACATCCGTAGCTCTTTCCCTCAGTTCTGCTCTCCTGAATCCATTCTCACTCTTCTGTCCATTCTTCACTTGGGACCTGGACTGAGCTTTTGAAACACAAACCTGATCCTGTGATTCCCCCTGCCTGAGACTCCCAGGGGTCCTCCATCTCATGCATTAAGTTCAAATTCCTCAGCATGGCCAGCCAGACTCTGCTCTAGAAGAGCCCCTCTTCAGCCTCCCTTTGCCCCTCTCTCCTCCCTGCTTGAGGAGTTCCTGCAGAAGTTCCTGGAGACAGCTCTGTGCTTTCCAGCCTCAGGATCTTTGCACCTGCTGTTTCCGCTGCCTGGAAGGCCCACTGTCTCCACCTCTTAACCTTTTTCTCTTTCTCTTCCCATTTAAATACTTCAGATCCCTCAGATGTGAGCTCACCATCTTCTTCAGAGAAGTCTACCCCAATACTATATCCCTTACAGTACAGCCGGTCCCCTTACATGCTCCAGAAATACTTCTTATGACAATTGTCAGTTACATTCAATTTACTGAGGACCTAATAGATTCAGCAGAGCCTGGCTGAGCACTTACTATGTGTCAAACATCACACAAGTGCATTTACAGTCTTAACTTATTTAATCCGTAGTCACTCTGAGCTAAGAATTTGGGTTCCAGAGCTGAGGTTACCACATTGAAATCATGAGTATTAGGTGAGCTTATATGGATTGAAAGGCACAAGCCTGGCACATAGTAGGTGCTCAATAAATATTACTCAATGGACACATACATTTGAAAAAAACCACCTTTGGATGAAAAAGGTAAGTAACACAATTTACAGCTGAAAAACAAAACAAAACAAAAAACAAAATTCCCTAAATCACATAGCTGGTAAGGCCCAGGCCTGGAGGCCCAAGTCCAGAGCTTATGACATGTTCCCACCTGGCTTTGCTGGCCAGTGGGAAATCAGAGGAACACGACCTCGGTCTGCCCTGGAGAAGCAGATAGTAAAGTTGTTAAGAAAAAGATACAGACACAGGAAACAACCTGAAGACATACTTGCCTCCATGATTTGGTACCGAAGAAACGGTAGGAATAGTAAATGAATATACGAATAGTAAACGAACTTGGAAATCAGAGAAGGGAGAGAGCCATGTGGTAGCGAGGGACGCCTGCAGCAATGGAGCAGGAGAAATGGAGAGGTGGGAAAGGGCATTCCAGGAGGGGGAGACAGCAGGAGGAAGGGCAGAGAGGAACAGGACAGAGAGGATGGCCTTCCCACCACCAGACAGCGCAAGTTCCCGAGTGGTAAGACAGGAGGTGTGGAGAGGACAGGCGGTGTCTGGAGAGGAGGGCCCTGCAGGGCAGACAGAGAGGCAGCTGGCTGCCTGGCAATGGGAAGGTATTTGAGATTCACGATGCAGAGGGCAGCCTGATGCTAGTGGAGTTCCAGAAAGATCGCCTGCGAGTGTTAATGCAAGCTGAACTACAGCAAAGGGGAAAGCAGAAAAGGCAGGGAGGAGGGATGGACAGATGGAGGAAGAGGGAAAAGAGGTAGCCTTTGCTGAGCACCTAGTAGGCCCTTCATAAAAGAGCTCTCATTTAGTCCCATGGACGCCCTGAATAGTGTGTGCTGCTGTCTGTGTTTTGCAGATAAAGAGGCTGAAGTGTAGAGGTGAAATGCCCAGCCTAGCCTTACTTAGTCAGAGTACTAGAACCAATGCTCGGGTGTTTGCCGCCCAGGCAAGCTAACTTTGCTCCGCATTGCAGGCTGTGGCTGTGAGGTGACAGCCCAGTTAGGAGACCCTTCCGCTGGGGAGGTGACAGGCCACTGGCTTTGGGTACAGAGAAGCTTCCCCGAGCTCACATGAGCCTGCCTGCCTGTGAGACCCAGCTCTAAAGCCTCATGGCAGGCCTGTCCTGACGCGTCAGCCATGGGGGCAGGAGCAGCACAAGGTCAGTCCTGGATGTCCCGGGTGGAGCCACATGGCCAGCTGAATCCAAAGGGAAGTCTCAGGAGATGGAGTTAGAGCCCAACGGGCCACCTGGCCTGGGAGTCACGGTAACAGCCCGGGGTTCTGGTTCCGGAAGCATCCCCTGGGACTCTGGGTCACTGACTTAATCTTTCTCTCCAACAGATGAGCTTCCTCCTCTGTAGAATAAATTATGAATTCATAATAAATTATGAATCTCAGCTTCCTTTTCCTGTGTTTTGAGATCCAGATGATCTTGTAACTGTGGGCATGTTTTGTTTCCCGAGGGATGCCGGGCTGGTGGAAGAAAGGGCTGTGGTCAGAGATGAGGAGGTGACGGGCAGGCTGACCCGGGGCCCCGAGGACCCCCTCAGAGCTGGTGCCCTGAACTGGTTTGTTATGAGCCATTTCTCCCTCTGACTTACGACCACCAGTCCGGCCACTGTTCGTTCATCAAGTGTGCATCCTGTCGACGTCGCCGTGGGGGCAAATATTGTTCAGGCCTCTCGGCCATCCGTCTTTTACTTTTCCTCTCGCTGTTTATCAAAGGAGGTAGTCAGATAAACCCGTTGTGCTGTTGGTAGTCAGATAAATCCACAGTGAGTTACCGACACCCTACTACCCAGGCGTAATAAAGCGCTTCTCTCGCATTTTCCTCAGCGTCTCTCCCTACTCCAGTAAATTCACCCTCTGTGGCACCTTTGTGTTATAAATCACAAGTCCAGCTCACCAGCTTCAGCCAGAAAATGAAGAAAAAGGGGGGGAAATGCTTGCTTGTTTTCGTTGCTGGTTAACTTTAAAACATGAGGCGTTTTGTACGTGAGGATGAGGGAGCCTAGGATTGGCTGACACAACGCCTTGCGAGTTTATTTTTTGCAGAAAATACATTGCAGCGGGGATAGGTATTTTCATTTATTTGTGCCAGAGCCTCCAAAGAAAAATGAAATGCTAGTGAGTTGCTCAAGTGTAGGTAATTCTTACAAAAAGAAACTACTGTAAAGTATTTGGATGCACCCATCCCTGTCGCCCACAGAAACGGTGCCCATGGGTGTCTTTGGGGCTACGTGTGTCTACAGGCGTGCCCGCTTGCTATCTTTTGTCTGTGCACATCTGCTCAGCCCCAAACACCCCAAAGGTGCGGTGGGCTCCTTTGAAGGTCAGGGTCAGAGAGGCCAGCCTGGGAGGATCCCAATTTCAGACCTAAGCCTCCAATCTGGAAAGTCAGAGAGAGAGAGGAGGCAGAGAAGCTGAAACACAGAGGAGATAGACACAGGGGACAGCAGCACCCACAGAAAGACAGGCCCAAAGGAAGGCCAAGAGGAACATTACCCAGACCCCAAAGAGGAGCGTTTTGCTTTCCTGAGAACAAAGCCTACTAGAGGGAAGCATCCTAATCACCCTGGGCTTTGTCCCACCATTTTAGCCCCATCTGCGTGGTCAGTGTGTTTGGGAGTAAAGCCTTTGAGCAAAGCCGCACTTTTGTCCTGTATGCTGGGAATCCATTCATTGATTCACCCAACACACATCCGCCCAACCCGGTGAGATGGCAGGCTGTGTGCCCGGAGCGCGGGGAACAGAGAAGAACGGCACAGGGTTGCCCCAGCGTTCTGCAGTGAAGCACAGAACTAGGACCCCTGTCAGCCACATCAGCGTGTGGCCAGACTTCAGTAAGGGATCTGAGCCATGACGGCTCTTGGATTTTCTTATTCAAGGGTTTTGTCTTTCTTACACTTTCCTATCAAATTCTTTGGAAACAATTCCAACCCTGGCTCAGCTAAACCAAGCGGGAAATGGGGGAGCGTCTCCATCTGGCCTGGGGTCCCTGGAGGACAGGAGGGGCAGAAGCCAGGCGTGGGGGTGTGGCAGCCATTCAGTCAGGCCCAGACAGGGGACAGCACTGCTGGCCCTCTTCAGCCTGGGGATCTTTGTACCTCTGAGTGATTGGAGGATGCTTTGTTCAGCGGCTGAGAGCAGCCCGGAGGCGTGGAACTGGACAGGAGAGAATGCTCGTGTACATCCAAGACCCTCCAACCCTCTCAGCCTTCAGAGAAACCAGCCTTCGTGCAGGCAGCCCCGGACGCCCCCATCTTGCGTCTGGGATCGGCACGGCCCTGCATGGCGCTCAGCTCAGCCTGTCTGCAGCTCTGCTTTTTCTCTCCTCCCCATCGAATTCCATCCTCCTTCAGGCAGTTTACCATGCCCTCTCCTCCTGCGTGGACCTGCAGGATGGGGCCAGTCAACAGCCTGCCTTCTTCAGATCCTGCAGTGAGCACGGAGGAGACAACACGGAACCCATTTCTGCTCTTGACGGGAGAGCACCCAGCATTTGGAGGCCCTGCCTTCCCCCTCTACTAGCTCACCTCACTTGCTCCCCTAATCCTTTCCCCGCTCAATCCTTTGTCCTTCTTAAGCCAGTTTCTCTACTTTCTTCTCCCCTCCCCAGAGCGCAGGTCTCATTAATTCCTGATTCCTGTGTGTATGTGTTGTGTTGGGCAGTGGGGGACTGGGGGGTGGTACGGAGGGGTGGGTGCACAGGGCAGGCTGGAGCAAAGGAGGCTGGCCCTGATGCTAAAGGACAGAGAGGGGCACGTATTGATTTGTTCAGATAGGAGTTCACTTTTACCAGACCGAGTTTTCCATGCTGGCTTTCTCCTGTCCTTGTCCCCGGCGGCTGGTCCTCCCCAACCCCTCCTGCACACACATGATTTGAAACTTGTTTTTCTATATCCAATTCCAATGTCGGGGGGAGGTGCCAAGGTCTCCCACTACCAAGCAATTTTTGGACATCAACTGGGTGTCCTATAATTCAACTCAATTCTGACATGGTCTCCCTGGAGATAGTAATGTGGGGAAAAAAAGGCAAAAGGAAAAAAAATTACATTTTCTTACTGCCTGGAGCCTATTGACAAGTTCTTGAAACAGGCAAGGCGACCTTCCTCTTAGGAACTCAGATGCCTTCATGTTAACATTTTGCTAAGGGCAAAGGCAACCTTAGCTCGACATTACCTGACCTCCAGGATCCTGTAAGTCTTCTTTGACATATAAAAATTCCTTTGGAAACTTCCTTTATCTCTACCCCCCAAGATACATGTTAGCACTCATCCTCCAAGCATAGGACCCACTGATGTACATCTGCAGGGTCTCATGACTCGGGGTTTACTAGACTGTAGTAAATGGCTTTTTCCTAACAACAGCAGCCCCTCAAGGCCCTGAAAACCTTGCTTCCATATTCCTTAGAGACTCACACTATCCCTAACCCCTTCCCCTCTTGAAGGTATATAATCAGTCACTTTTCCCAACCTCAGTGCAGCTTTCTGCCTACAGGTCCTGTCCCCGTGCCTAATAAAACCACCTTTTTGCTCCGAAGATGTCTCAAGAATTCTTTCTTGGCTGTCGGCTCCGAATTCCAACGTCTCTACATCAAGAGCATCAGATTCCACAGGTTAGGGGCTCCATCTCCAAGATTCCCCCACTTCAGAGGCTAATGACTAGGCCAGATTGGAACCTGTGCTTTTGACCAATTAATTCTAAATCGGAGGTTCTGACAACCCTCGCTTTGGGTTCCGTGAATATCCTAGAACAGCCCACAGAGCTCAGAAGAGCATTTTACTTCCTCGATTACCGGTTTATTATTAAGGGCTTTAACTTGGGAGGAGTCAGGTGGAAGAGGTGTGGAAGGCAAGGTATAGGGAAGGGCACGGAGCTTCCTTGTCCTCTCTGAGCATGCCACAGTCCCCTAATCTACCCACATTCACCAACACAGCAGCTCTCCAAATCCAATCCTTTCTTGGCTTTTTAGTGGAGGCTTCATTACATGGTCACGGTTGGTTAATTCACTGGCCATGGGTCACTGAACTCAACCTCCAGCCCCTCTCTCCTCCCCAGAGCAACTGAATGAGGTTGGGTCCCCTCGTAAACAGCACCCATCCTTAGGTGACCTTGGGGCATTCCAAAAGTCACCTCATAACATAACAAAATCCCTTTATTGTTCTCATCATTTAGGAAATTCCAAGGATTTTAGGAGCTGTGTGTGAAGACTGAATATATATTCCTTATTATATATCACAATATCACAAGCTCCTAACTCTTTCTCTCCGTGTCCTTGAAAAAAACACAAATGGCCCAAACAATGGCTGCTAATATGTAAGCACAGTCCATTCCTGACCAACGATTCCTGGAAATAGCTGAACTTGGCCTCTCCCCTCTCCTGTTAAAGCCTTGTAAAACATTCCACTCCCCTTCCAACTTAGAAGGGAAGAAAGTCTTCTGCTAACAGTGTGCTGGAAGATTTTATTCCCCAGTGCACTCCTTGGGATAAAATGGCCCAATCTGGGAAAGGGTCTTCTACTTATCCCAAGAAAAGTGGGAAGGATAAGCAACAAGGGGGGAGGGGAAGGGAGGCTCATTTCGAAGCTTGAGGAGGAACAGAAAAGCATGTGTCAGGAAAGGTGACTGGGGAATAGTGAGGCCCATGTAGCTGGCACCACTCCTGGGGGCTGGGCCAAGAGCCCTTGCCTTGCTCCCTCCTCACCAGCACCCCCTGAATGGCTCCTCATGCCCTCCCCCCCAACACACACACTGGGCCCTGCTTCTCAAGCCCTTGCTCAGGACCTCTTTTCCCTGCAGAGCTGTACATCTGCTTGGTTTTCTCTTCCACATTTTGCCTTGGAAAGGTGACTGGCTGAAATACCAGATTCACCGAGGAGATGGCCTTTTAGAAACTCAAGGACAGGTCTTGATCCCAGCATTGTGCTTCAGGCAGGCCGGAGTGGATGCAAGTCCTAGTTCTCTCCACATGGCTACTGGCCCCACTCCCATCTTCATCAGAGCAAGTACAGAATTCCTGGCTGTGCAGAGGGCCTTATCAGAGGGGACGAACAGGAGGACCACCATGCCAGGGTCGAAACTGCAGGCTCCGAACCATAGCCACAGCGTCTGAAGGGCAGGGGGCTGCTCACTGACCACTGCTTCCTGCTCCTGCTTTTCCTGAACACAGTCTAAGCTTATTTGCAGAGCTGAGGAGTCTGCTAAGGCCAGGGTCTTATCAAAGGGCCTTTTGTCTCCTGCGCTAATAAACACTGGTTCATTGTTACCTTTCTTCCTGGCCCCTTCCGGAGGTGGGAGGTGGGAGGCGGCCCAGAGCCTCCGGTCTGTGTGTGGCTCTGAATGCAGTGGTGAGGGGGGAAGAGAGCAGTCCTGCTCTGGGAACAACACTCAGGGACGAGGGACGGGACTGGCTGACGTGATGACATCTTTGCTCAGGGCTTCTGGTCCCGGGATGACAGGGATTCAGCTGAATGACTGCACACAATTACCTTCCTTCAGGATAAGGGATTCTTACATCTTTTCCTTCCTGCCTTCTAAACTCAAGACAGTTAAAGTATTCCTTACTGCTTGCTTCTCAGATGAAGCACTTTATCCTTTAAAGATGGAGCTCGGGGCGCCTGGGTGGCTCAGTGGGTTAAAGCCTCTGCCTTCAGCTCGGGACATGATCCCAGGGTCCTGGGATGGAGCCCCGCATCGCATCGGGCTTTCTGCTCAGCAGGGAGCCTGTTTCCTCCTCTCTCTGCCTGCTTCTCTGCCTACTTGTGATCTCCGTCTGTCAAACAAATAAATAAAATCTTAAAAAAGAAATAATAAAGATGGAGCTCAACATCCCTTGTTTCCAGGCATTCCCTTTGCTCGATCAACGCTCTTCCCCCGCCCCTCAGGGGTTCCTTATCTCACCCAATCATGTTCATTCGCCCTCTTTTTGTGCTGTTTTTCATCTGCAGGCACGGCTCTCACATTGGAATCCTTTTGGAAGGCACAATCTTTGTCTCCTGCATTAGACTGGGAACTCCCTTCTTGGTAACTCAAAGCCTGACTATGAGAAGTCACGTTCTTTAAACTGTTAAATACGGATTCTAGCCTCTGCTCTCCCATGGACAGTGTTTGAAAGGTCTGTGCGGAAAGTTTCTCTTTCTCTCTCAGGTTTGGACATAAGCTGCATGTTATTTCATGTAGATCAACCATCACCCATCAACAAGTTACGGCATTGACTATAGTAAATGGTAGAAAATGGGTTTATTAGATTCCTCCAAGCCTTGAAGGCAATTGCATGACTCAGGAAGGAGTTAATCACCTCCTCTCCACTGGGCTAAGAAGTGAAAACTTCAGAAGAAAGACCTTCCTCCCTGTGTTCTGCTGTGCACACCCCAGACTCCTTGAACATGCACGCCACTTAGGAAGGACCTCAGCCTGGGCCCTAAGGAAGGCCCTGGACTCGAGCATTCCAGTCAGTTCTTGTTTCATACCCCCGCATCTTCTACGAGATGCACAACTCTCACGAAGCCTCAGTATTTTACAGAGCATTCCCACTTCCTGCCCCAACTGAAACATGCTTCTCCACCTTCCATCCCTCCCCACTTATGTCAAGGGGCCTGGATTCTGCTTGGTGTTAGGGTTCACTAGATTCCAACCCTCCTCTCTTTCAAGAACCTCATTCCATAAGGATCACCTTTCCTACATAGTTAATTTGTTCCTCTGTTGACTTTTTCCTTCTAGCATATGATCACGCTCAATTTATTCTATCTCAAAGCCAAAGCAAAACAAAACAAAAACAACCCTCCTTGACCCTAATGACCTATCAATTTCCCTAGCTTCCTTCCACCTTTATAGATAAGCTTAAATCTATACTCCCTGTCTCACTTCCATTTACTCAACTCTCAAGTTGGCTTTCCATAATCAACTCTCCACCAGAATTGCTTTTGCTGAGATTTTTGGTGACTCCAGATTTCCAAATCCAATGGAAACATTTTAGTTATTGTCATATTTCATGTACCTCAGGCATCTGATACTGTTGACCATATCTCCTTCTAAAAACTTTTATTTTTTAGCTTCCAGAATCTCTCGCTCCCTCTCTCTCTCCTGTCTTTCAGAGAATACCTTCCATATGTTTATTAAACAGACATTTGTCAAGTGCTTATTATGGGCTAAGAATTCTTCTACAAGATAGGAAAAGCCCAAGCTTTTCATAGAGTTTAATTTTGGTTGAGGGTGAGGGAATGAGAAAGCAAATAAGAAAATAGGAGATAGTGTTGAGTACTAGGAGAGCACTGAAGTGTGGTATGATGAAGGAAAAGATTGAGGGTCATTTTATTTTTTTCTAAGATTTTATTTATTTATTTGACAGAGAGAGAGATCACAAGTAGGCAGAGCAGCAGGCAGAGAAAGAGGGGGAAGCAGGCTCCCCGCTGAGCAGAGAGCCTGATCCGGGGCTCCATACCAGGACTCTGAGATCATGATCTGAGCCCAAGGCAGAGGCTTAACCCATTGAGCCCCCCAGGATGCCCCGATGGTCATTTTTAGATGGAGCCTCAGCAAACGCCTCTCTGAAGATCTGAAATTTAATCAGAGACATAAAGGGTAAGAAGGAACCAGCCACGTAAAGATGAGGAGAAGAGAATTCTAGCAGAAGGAACAGCCAACCCAGAGTTCAGAGCTGGGTCAAACTTGATGTGTTTGAAGAACATGCAAACATGTTGGGCATAGAGCCCTGGGACCCAAAAGCATGAGCCGACAAAGACTTAGAAGCAGATAGCACCCAGAAAACAAGAGTTGTCAGCTGTGTGAAATACTGCTGAGAGATAGAATAAAATGAAGGCAAGAAGGACCATTAGATCTGCCAACACAGTCATCACTGGTGACATTGACAAGTGCAGTCTTGGGGGCATGGAGGAGACAGATGTTTCTTTGAAGAGGGTGCAGCAGAGAAATGAGAATCCAGAACTATGTCATGGAGCATTTCCAGAGGAAAAGGAGAAGAAGATTGTAATCACATTGTATTGTCTTTTCCTCTCACTAGAACATTAACTCCTTTCTAATCTGGGTTTGTTTTTCCAACATTGGATAGAGAAACTGTAAAATGAATGAAGGAAAGAATGAATGAGTGTACTGAAACCGGGGACATTGATTCTATCCCCAGTTCTATTTCTTATAACCCCATGAGCTCTCCAAAACTCCATTTTCTTCCTATGTAAAGCAAAAGTAGTAATTCTACCATTACATAGGTCATAGGACTGTCTGGGGTTCAGATGGAATCATTTGTTTGTGGCAGCTCTGTAATGGCAGAGACAGGACTAGCCTTGCTGAAGGCAGATGCAAGTTCAAATCCATAGTTGTACTAATTATTAACACGAATTTGGGTAAGGAAACTCTCTGAGCCTCAGGTTCCTCACAGGAAGTTGTATATAAATGTGTGGAGCTGTTGTGAGAATTAAACAGATATTGGAGGGCTCAAGAAATTTTAGTTGAAGTGGAGGGGAAGGAAGGAGGTCGTCAGCCTTTGTGGGACCTCACCAGGGACACCCGGTGCCTGGAGAAGAGCTGTAATCCAAATGCTGCTGGGCAGCCGAAGCCAGAGAACTCTGCTTCCTCTTATTGTGCAGGCTGTGGCTGCCAGGCCAGCAACTCTGTGCAGAAGTACTCTGGGTCTCTGTCCCAGAGCAGAGGAGTGTGAAGAGTTACTAACATATGCCCAGCACTGAAAAGACCTCCTGGTGTTTCCCTAAATATGTATCTTGTGTTACACAGCAACTCTGTGAATTGAGAAGGTAGTAGACATGTGACGTGACTTGCTTTCATCCATAATAAAGTCACTTATTTGCCCAAATCCCATAATTCACCCAAAGTAAATTCAGAATGCTATCCCATCAATGTGAAACGTGCCTTCATCAACGAGAATCTGTCGTCAGCCTTGGACATCATTGCATGAACCCGACTCACACTATCTTGGACAAAAGTGCCCTGACGACTGTTTTGTGGCCTGAAGCCTTCTCCAGAACAGCCTTGCTTCCACATTCTTCCCTTTTTGTCTAACCACACAATAAAGTGCACCCTTGGGGCATAATAGCCTTAATATGCTAAGAAGAGAGGACACTTCCTACCTGGTGGTCTCCCCGTTGGTACTCCCCTGCCTCTAGAGCAATAAAAGCAGGTCTTAGGGAGCCAAGGTTGCGGATACCTACGTGCCTTGGATTTTGCAGCCGCCCAAGACATGCTTCTGTCCCTACGTCCCCTTACTAAACCATTTATCATCACGCTGGACATGTCGGCTGGGCTTTAGACCTCCTTTGGCCTTTGGGGGTGGTTTTGCATGTACTTCCCTTCCATGGAGCAATCACATAGTCAAAGTACATTTTTTTTTCAAAGTTAGTTCAGTTCATTTCTTCCTCATTTCCTTGAGTGTGGTGGGACATTCATCCTTAATAATTAGGCTTATTTGATGTTCATATTTCATTTGGGATCCTTCCACCCTCCTCTTCCAAACACACACACACATTATGCTTATTTATTTATCATTTATATTTTACTTCCCGGATATGTGAAACTTTACCACAGTTCTAAAATCTGGCTATGCAAATAGGTATGACTCAGAGAAGGACTGGTCTCCCCCTCCCTCCTACCCTGTTCCCATTCCCGGGTTCCACAGCTTTCCCACCCCCTCCCCGTAGGTAATCAATCCCATTGATTTGGTTTGCCCTTGCTGCATGTCTTCTTGCACGAATGTGCGGATACAGGTGTATTTTTTTTAAAGATTTTATTTATTTACTTGACAGACAGATCACAAGCAGGCAGAGAGGCAGGCAGAGAGAGAGGAGGAAGCAGGCTCGCCGCTGAGCAGAGAGCCCGATGCGGGGCTCGATCCCAGGACCCTGGGATCATGACCTGAGCTGAAGGCAGAGGCTTAACCCACTGAGCCACCCAGGTGCCCCAATACAGGTGTATTTTCTTTGAACTTTATCCTTTACACAAGAAGTAGGGCATGACTGATGAAAAGATAAGCCTGGCTCCTGGGGTGAGAGGGGGCTGGAGAGGGCTTGAGTGGAGGTAAAGGGAACAACCAGAAAGCCGCCACCCAAGTCCAGGAGAGAGATGCTGGGGCCCCAGGGTGGCTGTGGCGGTAGCAGGAGAAAAGAAAGGAGGCCAGATTTGAGGGTTTGGAGGTGACATTGCCCTGATCTAGTAACTGATTATGAGGGTCAGGGAGAGGGCCCTGTCAGACAAGGTTTTGGTTTCCAGCTTTATGGATTAGATGGTTGCTAGTGTCAATAGGACATTGTAAAAGGATCCGATTTGGGTGTAGGGTCCCCCGCCGGGGTCTCTTTGGACCCGCCGAATCTGAAGTGGAAACAGAATAGGCACTTGAGGCATACAGCACAGAGGGGAGGTCTGAAGAGAAAAGTCTCAAGCTGTGCCAATTCTGCCCTGGTTTTCCTGACACTTAGGTCAGGAAATAAGAGTGCAGAAGCCCAGCGAGTATGATCTGCACTCAGTTCCTGTAAGGGGGTGTTCCCCCACCACCAAGCAAATCTGTGACATCAGCTAGATGTCCTGTAATTCAGCTCTGACACTACTACCCAGAGATACCATCAGACTCCACAGGAGGTGGGGGAAGGGAGGGGGCGGGGTCCAGTCCCACCCGACGGCCCCCCTCCGCAGACACCAGTGTCAAGTCCAGCTCGTAGGTCCTCTGTGCTCCTGACCAGCTGGCTATACAGTAGAGGCTTTCAGCACTCCTCCTTGGATCTAACTAATGTGCTAGAGTGGCCCATGGAATTCAGGAAGCCCTTTTATTCCCGAGATTACCGGTTTATTACAAGAGATATGAAAGGATACACATCAACAACCAGATGAAGAGATACACAGGGCAAGGTCCCAAACAAAGAGGCTTTATCCTCATGGTGGATGTGCTCTGGTTCTCCAACCTGGATGCTTTCCAAACCTTGTCCTTTGGGAGTTTAAGGTGGTTTCATTACGTAGGTATGGTTGATTAAATCACTGGCCAATGGCAATTCAACTTTGTCCTCCTCCAGCCCTTCTTTCCCTCCCGGAGGTGGGAGATAGGGTAGGGGTGGGACTGAAAGTTCCAACCTCTAATTTCTGGATTGGTTCCTCTGGGAACCAGCTCCCACTTTAGGTGATCTAGGGGTTTTCCTTTTTTTTTTTTTTTAAGATTTTATTTGTTTATTTGAGATAGGACAGGAATGAGTGAGAGAGAGCACAGGCAGGGAGAGGGAGAAAGAGTCTCCCCAAGGAGCAGGGAACCCGATGAGGGCTCCATCCCAGGACCCTGGGATCATGACCTGAGCTGAAAGCCGATGCCCCCTCATTAATATAAAAAAAAGATACCATTATCTCTTTCATCACAGGAAATCCCAAGGGTTTTTGTTGTTGTTGTTGAAGATTTTATTTATTTATTTGACAGAGAGTTCACAAGTAGGCAGAGAGGCGGGGCGGGGGGGCGGTGGCGGGGGTGAGGGAAGCAGGCTCCTCACTGAGCAAAGAGCCCAAAGCAGGGCTCGATCCCAGGATCCTGGGACCATGACCGGAGCTGAAGGCAGAGGCTTTAACCCATTGAGCCACCCAGGCGCCCCATCCCAAGGGTTTTTAAGAGCTCAGTGCCAGAAACAGGGACAGAAATAAAGACCAAATGTGTATTTCTTATTACAAATCAAAATATCGCAGGAAGTTATTCCAGTCCCATGAAGAAGAACAAAACCCAAACCAAAACCTTGGTAGTTGCCCCAACCTCTCCTTACAGGAGGCTCGCTACTCAGGGCGGTGTGCCTACCAGAAGACTGTGCCTTCCCAGTGGGCGAGGTCAGAGGCACAGGGCTATCCTCGCCCCTCTAGGTGGAGGTGGGATAACAGAAGATTGGGGCTGCAATTATGCTTGATTTCAAGTCACCCTAGAAAGTTAATAATGCTGTGTTCGAGCTAATTTCAACTAAACCGCATCCCCACGGCTCACAAGACCTACGCGGACCTTCGCTATTATAGGGCCCCTGCCAAGGGATTGGGGTTGGAGGAGTCACTGGGAGAGGGGACCAAACCTCTCTCCATATCCAAGCAGATGGACATAGCAGGTTGCGATCGAAATTAGGCCCTTTGATTTCCTTAGGGAGAGTGTAGTGGGGGTCGATATCCATTGGAGGTGTAGATGCCAAAAGTCATCTTATGTTGTTTCCTCCTCCCTGTTTTCAGGCCTGAAGGTAAGGAGGTAGAGAACATTCCAGAGCTCATTTCAAGGAGATAGCCCTATTAATGGGTAAGACATTTTTTGAAAAGTCTCTTGGGGCAGATGCTCAGATTATGAGGGGGCTCTGATGGTAGGTGGGTGGCGGGGAGAACTTCCTGGTTCACCAAGAGCACAGCAAGAGGGGAAAAGAAGATGGGAAGGGTGGCATGGGAGGTGGTGGCAGGTGTGTGCCTTGTGTTAGTTCCCTTGCTATCTACAGTTTTTAGTTAAAAACTCAGAAAACAATAAACACCCTTAAAGTAACTTGATTTCCCATGAGAATCAATGAAAGGCCTAGGCTTTGAGGCTGGCCCAGTGCAGCCTCAGATGCACTGGGATGAGCTTGCTGGGAATGGGGACAATGAGACTGAAATGGGGCAGCAGTACATGGAGTGGGAGGGAAAACATTGTGGCAAGGCCCTGGCACAGCACACCAGACCCAGAAAACACAGTATCGTGAGTAGGTTGGCTGCAGGTTCTGGAAATTGGAGGAGGGCTTTTGACTGTTCCAGGCTGAGGAATTCAGGGATAGGCTAATATTAATCCAATCTTCAAAGGGCACCCATTGGTGTCTGAATTACATATGTATATGGTACTAATATTAATAGATTCCAATTATTTTATTTTTTAAAATATTTTACTTATTTATTTGAAAGAGAGCAATCACAAGCATGGGAGGGGTAGAGGGAGAAGCAGACTCCCCACTGAGCAGGGAGTTCAATGTGGAACTTGATCCCAGGATCCTGGGATCATGACCTGAGCAAAAGGTAGACACTGAACTGACTGAGCTACCTAGGCTCCCAATAGATTCCATTTATTGAGCAATGTGCTCTATGTTTTTCATATGTATTATCTCATTTGGATTCTCTTTTCATAACAACTGCAACAGGTAAGTAGTATTACTGCTTCTACAGGGTTCATTCCTACTATAAGTTCTTATAAGTTCTTTTTTTTTTAACTCCATGTTCAAACTAAATAACTGTGGAATAGCGTATAGTTCCTTGAACTTCCCAAGGAAGTTAAAGGAATCAAAATAAACTGAAAAGGAAACTGAGGTGCAGAGTACCTGACAGCTTAACTCCTAAGCTTGCACTCTTGGCCACTGTACGTTTTCAATCCTCTCTCCCATCTACCCATCCATCCAACCATCCACCCACCCATCCATCCACCCATCCATCGATCCATTCAGCCATCCAGCCATCCATCTAACCATTCATCCATCCATCCATCCACCCACCCATTCATCCATCCATACATCCATCCATCCATCCATCCATCCATCCATCCATCCATCCATCCTTCCACCCATCCATCCTTCCATCCATCCATTCGGACATACGTCTTTCTGACTATATCCTTATCCACTTACAGATGTAATTCTTTTTTGAGTGTGGGGGGTTAGATTAGATAATCTAAAACTTTTCTTCCAGGTCTTAGGTTCTATGAAGTATATTTTACCTTAGACTAAATTGTGTTTATTTTGGGCAGGGTGTTTGACTTTCTAATTAAGTTGCTTGGATTCTTTTTAACATATGTTTCAGAGCTGGCATGGGTCTAGGAGATAGCCCAGTCCAAGTTCGCCATTTTGTAAGTAAGACGAAGTGACTCACTAAAGCTCATTCAGTCCAGAGCTTTGCCAGGATACCATTCTGTTTCAGATTATTTTTGAACCATGGCTACATGGCGAGTGCTGAATAAGGACAACGATCCAGGTAAGCCATGAGCAAGAGGGAATGGCAGTCTAGTTTTTACCTCACTTATATGCCAAGGGCCAATAATGACAATGATGATGATGGTGGTGGCAATGGTGATGAGGCAATGTCTCCTGTGATTCACTAGGCCCTTATATCAAAAGGGATGTGGATTCTTGCTTCCTGCCAACTAATGCCTGATTCATTCCTAAAAGATGCCTACCTCATTTTAAATGTCCCAGGAAGCTTGAAACCTAGTCTCTATCTCTTCCTGATTTGAGCCATCGTTCCCTCCTGTTCTGTGTGTTTATTCTTTTTCTCCTTTTTAAAAATGAATAACTATAGAATAGCACATAGTTCCCTGAGCCACACAGCAAAAGGAAGTTGAGTGAAGCAAATAATAATAATAATAATAATAATAAATAAAGTACATGTTCACGGGCAACAAGACATTGACAATAAATCGAAAGCTGGGTTTGGAAATAGAGACGCTGGCTTCACTGAGACACAAACACCATATTCACACAGATCCCTTTCTTTTCCAATTCCAGGAATCCTGGTGTGGGTGAAGTTGAGTCACCCCGAGGGGTGCCAAAGCCTAGTTGGTACTTTGGACTTTTACTTGCAGCAAAATCTCTCCCATTTCCTCTCAGAGCTGAATTGGTTGAGCTCTTGGCTTCCAACCCTGTCTCCATTTGGTCCCCTTTGAGAAGGAAGAAATAAGATGCAGAGGACAATACTATCAAGTATCTACAGTATGTCAAGCACTGAGTTTTACATATTTTATGTCACTTATTCACCTCAATGATAATGAAAGGGTGGTATTATTATCCTCATTTTACAGATAAGGACTCCAAGGTCCGGAAAGTTAGAGCGCCAGCCCCAGGGTTCCCATATTGGCAAGTGATAGAGGTCAGATTGAGCCCAGATCTATATGCTTTAGAGTCACTCACATGAAGAAAGGAGCATGGCTCCTCAGATTCCAAGTTGGACATGATGTCTCCTGCTCATCCCCCTGGGCTCCACCTTCTCTAGTCTGTGAGTTTCACCTTTTGACAGTATGACTCTCCTCTTCCTACACATATGATCACGGATCAGGGATGGAGTGGTTCGTCTTCCATGCTCATACAGATTGTAGATCTTAAATCTTCAGCTCAAGCTTTAACTTATAACATCAAGTAGGGTGTGCTCTCCCCTTCTTCACCTGCCCTTTCTTCCATGGAATTAATACCTCCTTTTGCACACGTGTGCAAAGCCAGGTTTCAAGGCGGCCTCTGGCAGACCATACTTCCCACGATGGAGAGCGGCACCTGCGACATGACCGGGCCCCTCCCCTGACTTCTGTGTAGGCTAGCACTTGGCCCCGCCACACCAGGTCAGGGTATGGAACTCCCAGGGTAACACAAGAGAGGTGATTCAGCTGTCAACACACTTAAGGGCACAGATCCCACCAGGCCAGGCTGAGAAGCCAACTCCTCTTTTGGTAGATAGTGTGTACCCAGTAGCCTCAAGACTGCAGCAGGCTAGAGCAGAGTTAAAAGGCCAAGTGGAAGTAGAGCTGTCACACAGATTTTTGAAATCAAAGGAATGGCCTTTACAAACTTCCATCCAAAATCTTTTTTTTTTTTCATCCAAAATCTTTTAAGAAGGGACACGCACAACAGTGAGCCCACTCTTGCCTCCACCCAACTGGTCCAAGCTGAAAGAAGAACGATCCTCCATGGAGAAACGAGGCTGGATAAAACTCCTCCCGTGGGTCTAGCCTCACCTTCAGAAAGGCAGATGTCCCTCTTCAAAATGAGGACAGCTGGGTTTGGGTTGATATCCTATTCTTGAATTGCAAAGACCATCCCAAGAGTCAGACATGCCCTCTAGAGGGTAAGGACCTGAGGAAGCAGGAAGGGAATTGCTCAGGGAACAGGCATGTCACCAGCTGAGGACACAGAGTGAGAAGGCAAGCTGTATGTATATATGTTTGTTGGAGACATAACCTTTACCTGGGAATAAGGATTTAAGAGGAGAAACTCACCCACCTGTGTTGATGCGAGGGCCCCCAGTTTCCTACCATGTCTTACTTTATGGGTAGCACCGAGTTTCCCTATTAATCAAGCAATAAAAAAAAAAAAGTGATCATTCCTAAGTCCTCCTGAAATACGCACATGAAGCAGTTGAACCCAACACAGCACGTGTCAAACAGTCCTCCAGAAGGGGGCCTTCTCTCTCTGGGGGAGTCTGTAATAGGGAATGGCTTGGCCAGTTCTGCGAGTCTCTATCAGCTCTGACAGACCCAGTCCTGACCCAGGGCCAGGGAAGCCGCAGGATTTTGGGTGTGTGTGTGTGTATGAGAGTGTATACAGAAACTGTCACACCCACACCCCACATACCATGACAGGGTGGAGCCATTTGTTGTCTGTACCTTAATCTTTTCATCATTTTCAGAAATACTATGCTTTGACAGTGCTGGGTCCCTAAGGACGCAGCCCAGAAATGTTCAGCTGACCTAATAGACACCTTTCCAACAACAGTTTCCCTTATCTGCCCCTCACATCTGGGGATCCTGCCTTCCAACCACAACCATGAATGATATTTATTTCCTTAGGGGAAGCAGGGGTCATGTCTAGCTCTGCCTGATTTCCAAGCGTGTATCCACAAGCCCATACCACCCACTCCTATTACCTACCCTCTCTTGGCATTTTGCCAAGTTGCACAATGTGGCCAGGGAATTAGGGTTTTAGTAAGTTATTAAAGTGCTACTTTCCAAAGACATCATAGGAAAAAACAACACTCGGTATGGTCTTGAACAATGTTTAATCTCTGACGTTTGAGAAGACACTTTAGGATCTTGAAGGGCCTGAGGGTTGAGCCTGACAGTGACCACAGATCCTGAGGGTGCCACATGAGAGAGGCGGCACACAGCGTGGAATGAGAAGCCGCGGTCCCCGCTCTGTTACTGCACGGCAGAGTGACCACAGATGAGTCGCTTGCCTTCCCCAACAGTGTGGCACAGGAGAGGCTCATCTCTAAGATTCCTCCCAGCTCTGATAGTCTGTGAATAACTCGCAGAGAATGTACTGGGTTGCCTTCCCATAGAAACGGAAAAAACTATGTGCAGTAGCCAGTAGCAGGGACAAAGGCCTCAGATAGCTCTTCGGTATTTCTAAAGATTCAGGGCTTAGACTCTCGTCTCTGCGTTGGCCCAGCCCTGGAGTCAGTCCTGTGCAGACTGAGGTAGGGAGCAGGAGATCAGGAGTAGCAGAGTCAGGGACCACTACTCGGTTTATGCTTCCAAATTCGTCAAGCCCATGGACCAGGATCGTCCCTGGTGGAAGCGTGCTGGGTGGTCACTTGTCCTGCCTTCTCAGGCCAACCAGAGCTCTCCCACTCCCAGTCCTCAGAGAGTTTTAGTTACAGGGATGTGCCCTGTCCTTGGGAATAGGGACAGTGAGAAGGGGACAGTGAGGGGGACAGTGTCACTGGGGACGGTGACAAACCTGCTCCTCCAGGCCACTGTCCAGAAGTTCAGAAGTGAGAGAGGGATCCTGCAAGGTGAACCGGTCCCCTTCCACACTGGGATTCCAGCAGACTCACATTTCATAAGACCCTGCGTTTGCCTAATGTCGCTGGCACAGCCATTGTCTCATCTGCCTTTTTTTCTCAGGCTTAGCCACCCCGTCCCCTCAGTTCTGGCTGGGCTGAACTCTCCCCGGGGTAAGAAGATCTCCAACACAAGCAGAACTCTGAGCAATGACTCCTTGTGTCATATAAATAGCTTCAGTGACATATATATATATACATATGTATCCTATAGTACACACGCACGCACGCGTGCGCGCGCACACACACACACTGTCTTGTGGAAATCATCTTCAGGATGATTTGGGCAGGCACTCATTGGCACAATCACTCTGAATATAAACGTATGTGTGTGTCTGGAATCCCATCTCTCCCTCCCCTTTGCCTCAGAGAGAGGAGCTCACTGGAGGGAAGCCTGCTTGTGCCCAAGCTCCGAGCTGTTGTGGGGGAAAGGCCCCGAGCCTCCTCCTGTTTGGCAGGGGTGAGGCGGGGGCTGTGGGGTGGCTGGCAACTACTCCTTCAACAGTCCCAGCTTCTTCAGCGCTTCCCTTCTGTGCTCATTGGGGACGCCTTTTGGGGAGATCTTGACACTGACGTAGGGGGGTCGAGGCAGCTTGTCAGGGCTCTGTCCTCGGTAGGGCAGATGCCTGCTGCTCTGCACCTGCTCCTGATCGGCCAGCTTGCCCACCTGGATGCCTGCAAAGTCCTTCCCTGTGCCCAGGGAGGCAGGGCGGGGCCGTGAGTTACGCAAGACATTAGGAGACATCTTGTCCAAGAAGGAGCCTTTGCCCAGAGAGGTGCTGGTTTTGGGGCTGGGGTCTTTCTCAGCCGAGAGGTAGCTGCTCAACCCCACGCCTGAGCGCTCCAGAGTGTTGGACTTGAAGTTCATCTGTCTCAGGCCCGGGATGTTGCTTTCCTGGAGAGTCAGCCCTGAGTCTGGCTTTGGCTGAGTCAGGGGCTTACTTACCCCAGGGGCCTTAGGGATAGGAATTGGCACAGATTTGGCCGCTGGAACCTTCCCTGGAGTGGGTTCCTGGGCTCGAATCCAACCTCTGCCTGGAGGAGACCCCTGAGCTGGAGTGGGAGTCGGAGCCTTCCCTGGGGTTGGTCCCCGCGACGGAGCTGGGACCGGAGCCTTTCCTCCAGCAGGTGCGCCGGCTCTGCCCTGAGCTGGAACCGCAGGCCGAACTGGTGCTGGAGTCGGAAGGGGGGCCTGGAGCCTGGTGGAGCCGGTGCGTTTACTTAAGTGGGGGCTGGGTTCGTCCTGGTCCTGGGGTAGCCCCAGCTTCTCAAGTGCTTCTCGGCGTGCCTTCTTCTGCTCCTGCAGTGAGGACAGGGCCAGGCCCGGGTCTCCAGGACCGGCCTCGGCATGGCGGGCCAGCCAGTTCTGGGGCTCGCTGTGGAAACTGCTGCGACTGCTTTTCAGAACAATATTGGGGGGCAGTTTCCGGGGCTTAGAGGCTGTGAGGGGGGCCAAGTGGGCACTGGGGTCCCCCCCTGATGGGATGGGAGCATCTTCAGCTCTCATATTCTGAGACGAGGCAGAGGTGGCTGGAGAAGGCCTAGGCTGTCCTGGGCTCCCTGTCGAGCCTTCCTCATTGGCTTTTTGGGACATGGCCTCTGAGGAAGTCTCCTTGCTCTCCTGGGGGCTGAGTGACGTGTGGCTCTGCTGCCCAGGCCCTGTGGGCAGGCGGCCTCGCTCCTGCGGCTCGGGGTGGGTGTCCCGGAAAGCCTCTGGTGGAGGGATAGGCACTGTGTCCAGGGCTGGGGCAGGTGGCTGGGGGCCGGACACAGCCTGGCTGGGCTCACTGCTTTGGCTTCCCTGCTCTGTCTCAGGCTCCGGGACAAGGCCCTCCACTTCCCCTGGGCTGTGGCTATGAATCTGAGTGGTGCTTTTCCGGAGGTTCTGGTTGATGCTGATGTGGATATTTCTGGGAACGCTATAGGACCCAGACCTGAGGCCCAGGCCTTGGAGCTCAGGAAGATGAGTTGAGCTTGGCTGAGTCCCTCTCCTTGGCTCTGGTTCTTGCTGAACGTTTTTCTCCCCTGGATATCCTGCAAGGGGGCAGGAGAAGAGGCAAAGAAGAGTGGACAGAGGTGAGAACCGTGTTGCTCAGGGAAAAGCAAATGCTTCCTGAACTCTGATCTCCACTTAGCAATGGGTTTTGGTTTTTGTTGGTTCTTTGCTCTTAAAGGGGCCGCACCGTTGCCTGGATATCATTTAGACCAACAGATGGACACCCGACACCCAACAGATGGATTCCCTTCAACCAAGAATTCGTTTCTCATGATGGTTGCGGAAAGAGCAGCCTCATATAACTCCATGTCCTTGCCTGGAGCTCTTCCTACCTGTCTACAGAGACCAGAGTGAGGACAGCCCCTCCCACCGTCCTGGGGCACCCGGGTCACTGAGTCCAGGGGAAGCGCTGGACGCGAGTGGCGGTGACAGCTGATGTGGTTTGCCCAGACCTCTGCCTTCCTCACCTTCAGTTTCTTTCTTTTTTTTCTTTTTCCAGATTTTATGTATTTATTTGAGAGAGGGGAGGGGGGAGGGGAGAGAACATGAGCCAGGGAGCAGCAGAGGGAGAGGGAGGAGCAGGCTCCCCACTGAGCGGGGAGCCCCACGTGGGGCTCCATCCCAGGACCCCGGGATCATGACCTGAGCTGAAGGCAGACGCTTAACTGACTGAGCCACCCAGGAGCCCCACCTTCAATTTCTATAAGCACCAGAATGATTCTGTGACACCACAGCTGTCCCCACACCAGAGAGTGATATGGGCTCTTTCCTTCCAGCAAGCTAGGCAAGTGTATGAGGCCCCCTGGGCCAGGGAATCAGTAGCAAGGGACAGAGAAGTCCTTGCCCCCATTTCCTGTTCTATCTCCGCAGAGTCTAACACATTGTCAATCGGTATTTGCTAAATAAATGAACACGTGGTTGTGGTCCCGATACCAGTGGGGCTGTCCTCAGGACTAAAGTGCCCCCCTCATTCTGAGACAGTCAGGCCACTTGCGTGCCATCCTGGCCCCCTTTCTACAGAGCCTCAATACCACCAGCTTTCTACATTCCTGCACGAGAGCCTCGAGGTACCACCCACTGAAGTTAAGGGAGCACTTTCCTCTTATCTCTTGCAACCTGATCCTCCTGGGTCATCCCGATTAGGTCTCCAGGCTCACTTAATGTCCCCAGAGCCACCACCCACCCCTGTCCCAATCCCTCCCCCACCTCTGTGGTCAGGTCTCTTTAGAATTTCACCCTGAGAGAATGGGAGCTGCCCAAACCCTTTTCCCTCCCAGGCCTCTGATACTTCATGGAAAGATAGGCAGCTGGCTGGTCGTCAGTCCCTCCTCCTCTCCAGGGCAAGACCTTAACTCCAGCCAGGAGGGTGGAAGGGAGGGCTGCTGTCCTTCTGCCCGGGACCCTTAGAGCAGAGGGCAAGCAAGGTGCAAAGCAGCCGGAAAGATGTACTGGTTTTCTGGGTTTGTGGAAGGTGTCACCCCAGAAGATCTCTCTTACCCTGGGGAGCGGGCTGGGTTATGGGCAGAGCTCGGGGGCCTTGGGGAGCTGTGTCTTGCTCAGACTCGTCAGTAGACAGTCCACTGTCAGCCTCAGTGTCCAGTGAGCCAATGGTCTCCTCCAGGAAGAGCAGACACTCTTTCTCTTCAGCGGACAGGAAGTCGTAGCTGCCTTCGCTCTGGAATGAGGCGTGGAGGACAGAGAGGGAGAGGGAACTGTGAGAGGTAGCTCCACAGAAACTGGTGGGGCTGAGAACCACCCTGCGTCCTGAAGGAATGCTGAAGAGCTGGAAACCTTTCTGAAAGGCTTCTCCGCAAACCTGTGGGCATTGCTTCCTGAAACTGCAGGCACGGACCGGGCAGAGGCTGCCGAGCTGTTGGCCCTCAAGTTCCCAGTGCTGGGCAGCCAGATGGCAACTGACCTTTTTTTGCCCAGTCCTGCGTCTAAGGCTTAGGGGGACAGATCCCAGGTTCTCATTCCAATTCCTCGGTGTAAACTATGTCAAGCATTTCCCTTTGTATGTCTCTGATTTAGCTCTAAATTATATGGACAACATAATGATTTGACCTTAAATTTGGATGGTATCGTTCTTAACTTTCCAAAGGACTTGGCATCCTCCATCCGGTATGTCAAGGACAGCAGGAGGACAAACAAGAACCCGCAGCCAACCACTGGCTGTCAGGCCAATGGGAACAGCAGTATGACTAGCCACAGATACATTTACTAAATAACTTACTCTTGACTTTGAAATGCATTCCATACAGGATTTTTTTTCTCCTTTGTGTATTTACTTTCTTGATGGTGTTTGGCTCTGGCTAACATTCAAGTAAGGGTGCATTTCTTAAGCAAATATTAACTTGAAGCGGGGAGGGTAGAGAAACTGGATGGGTATGGGAGGAGGAGAAAGCAACTTAGTGTGAAATATCAAGAAGCTATTAAAGTAAATAATTGTCATGATGAAAAAGCACATAGGGATATTTGGAAATAAGTATTATGGCCATTTTAAATGGTTATTGCTTATGTTCTACAAGGCCAGCAAGATCCAAAGAAGTGTCGCTCTATGAAGTTGAAAATTGAAGGGAAAACCAGAAGAGAAATGGAAATGTGAGAAATTTGGCTTGAGTCCCTTCCTGGCACGTATCTCAAATCTCTTCCTAATATTTGAGATACTTCAGAGTTATATATTTCCAGACCCACTCAGATGGCCAGGGAAGATTTTGAGATAGCCCTAAATACATCCTGGGAGATGGTTGTTGGAACAACACTACCAGTTCCCAGGACTCCTTAAAGAGCCATTGTCAGTTGGCAAAAGCGAGGCTTACATATCAAAGGAAGCCCCAGGTATAGCCTCTGGAAGCCCTGAAGTCAATTCCAGGGGTTCCCTGAACAAAATCTTCTTCACTGCCCTTTTCTTCCTAAAATAGCCTTGACAAGGATAAGCCAACTCTGAATTTCTCCTTTGTGGATGATGCACCTTGAAAACCTATAATCCCTGCCACATTCTGTGTCCAGTGGTATGGAACTGCCCATACTGGCCTCAGCCTAACAGAAACAGAAAGAGGTCTCTGGGGTCTTCTCAGGTCAAAAAGAAATGATATACAGACTGTCTGCACTTTGGACTGTGTGTGTGTGCGTGCAAGCGAGTGCGCTGCTTTCTCTATTTGATTTTTACATACCAAAACTCACAGACTATATTAAATATCCTTGGCATTTGGGAGAGATCCTTATAATCCTTAAATTTCCAAGTACCTCTATAGGATATAAAGCGATAGAGTATAAATTCTCAAGGTTACCATGTATGTGATGAGCACCAAGAACCAAAGAATGCCTACATTCGGACATACGGCGGACTTGACTCTTTCACACCAGACTTAGAGCAACTGAGATTTAAATTCATTCCCAGAAGAATTACAATGTACCACATGCCACTCTGTTAAACACGATGACTTTGGAAGATTCGGAATCTCTGCTCATGGAGACAGGCTATTTCTTTTCTACATAGAGGGCACGTGCTAAGTGCCTTCTGTGCCTGTCGTGTAATCTTCCAAAGGACCCTATGAATTCACTGTTTACATTATCCCCACCCTAAAACTGAGGAGACTCAAGTTTACAGAAATTAAGTAATTTGCCAAGGCCATTTGGCTTGTAGGTGGAGAATTCTGCCCTGCTTGGCTCCAGAATCCAGGCTCCTAATTACTCTGTTCTCTTTGATCTTCACAGAAGGAATGCAGCTTGCTTGCTGCAGGAGACTTCGGGAACACCAGTGCCCCAGTATCTACCATCCATCCTTTCCACCAGGACCTCTGATCACAGGCCCTCGATCTCACCTCAACTTAGCCCCCAATGAATGAAACCCAGGAGCAAGTCTCATCTGCCCTCTTGCTCTCTGGGGGGCGGTCCCACTCTATTCTCTAGAAAACCAGAGTGACTCAGAGGCACAAATGCTCACGGGTGTGATTCACACCCTGATGAGGAAGATGAAAGCTAAGGAGCAGTGAGGCAGGCGAGCAGTGGGCAGGGCAGGGCAGGGCAGGGCAGGGGCAGGGCAGGGCAGGGGCAGGGCGGGCGGGGCAGGCGTGCAGAGAGCCGGGGGCGGCAGGACTGAGGGTACAGCAGGACTGAGGTACGTACAGATCCAGAGCGGGTGGACGTGGTGCTCATGATGCTGTCACAGCTGCCGACGCGGGTCACGAGTTCTGAGCCAGGCCCCGCTGGCCACAGCTCGCTCTGGGGCATCGCCCAAAGCAAGGTGCAGGGAGGGGGGGCGGTGAAAGGGGCTCCCAGAGGGGAAGCGAAGGGAAGTGGAGAATGTCCCAAGCTGGCCTGAAAAGACAAGAATCAAAGCCACGTGTGAGCCGAGCTGAGGCTCTCCGGCAAGGCTCTGCCCAGGCCCTGGAGCAGCGTGGCGGCGGGGATGCCCAGCAAGCAAAGCGCTGGAAGGGGCCGTGCACAGGGGTCCCTCAAACCTCCCAGCCTGCATGGAAGGACACAGAAGCGGGCTCGCACACATGCAGAAGGGCAGCCTTAGCCGAGGTGGGGTGGGGAGGGTGGGGTCGCGGGGAGGAGTAGTCTGGTCAGGGAGGAAATTCCATCACTTCTCCTAGTGGCCTTCTTTCTCTGAATCTGGGGGCTTAACCTACATTTCCATAACTATAAACAATACAGAGTAAGGGGCCCATAGCATGGGTTCTGAAGGTAGTCAGATCTGGATTCAAATCCCACTTCCACCATGGCCAGTTATGGGACTTGAGGCCAATTACTCTTCTACCCCGTTTTTCTCATTACATCGGGTGAATGTAGGGTTAATGAGAACAGCACAGCTTAGTTGGTAGTAAATATTTAATGAATAAGGTAAGATCTGCTACTGTTCTTATAATAAGAGAAAGACAAGATCCACCTAGGATCAAAATGAATTGAAGTCAGGCAAGAGTTTAAAGAAGGGTTTGGGTTAAATGGGAGAGAAGGAACAGGGTCCTCAATCGTACCAACCACATAGGGTTGTCAGAAACATGTACCGATAGACTCCACATAAAACACATTGTGCAGTAGCTGTTAGCTGTCATCGAAGCCAACACCATCAACATCAACCCCCACTCCCACCCCAACCACGGCCACCAGCAATCACCTCCCTAGTCTGGGGGGCACACACATGACCCCCGAGGTTGATACAAAGCCAGTTTCCCTCTTGCGCGCCACCTCTCTGATGTGCTGATTTCCAGTAAGATTCCCTAACCTTTGTCAAATGAACAAGAGAAATGGCCTATGTAGCTTCCTCCTGACTCCAGCTCGCAGGGGCAAAAAGTTTCCAGTTCACTGTACCAATAGTAATAGCAAAAGAAGGCAGTACCATCCTCCGCCTGAAAATCTCAAGGTCTGGGAAGGTCCCAGGTGACTCTTATGTTAAAATGAAATCCTGGAAGAACTAAGTTTACAAGACGGTTGCAAGGTCAAGTCGAGAATATGTGGAGAGCTAGAATTGAAATCCAGTTTGTCTGCTTCTGAGTCCATATTTTTCCATGACACCATGCTTATTTTCAACTACCTTTCCTATCCTCCCAATTCTAGGTAAAATGTCTTAGCAATAACGTGATCTATTTGAGATCTGGGGACCTGGAGTTTGGATCCCGGGGAGGTTGTCCCTTTGGCTTCTTCCAACAATTGCTTCCAGTGCCAAGTCAGGTTTGGGCTGTGCTGGGTGAGTCAGCCTGCCAGCCCTGTAGAGCCGATAAGCACGTGGCCTCATGGTGTTCCTCTCCTGCTTTGGGGGAGGCCCGCAAGTAGGGCAGGTAGGGAGGGGCAGGACAATGGGGAAAGAAGAGGAAAAAATCCCAGTGAGCCAGATGCATGGAGTTCATAAATGTCCAGACCCTCTCAGAGTTAGAGACAGGACCAGAGGGGACAGAGACACCAAAGAAGCACAGTGACAAATCAACATCGGGTAAGGCGGTCCTCCAGTTTACTCATGAGGTTACTTTCCCAACCTCAGAACTCCAGAGAAACAGAAACATGAGAAATCATGTGGATGGAGTGCAGTCACCTCAGCTATCCACTCCATTCATGACTGTCTAGATCCAGAAGGTACCCATTCTTAACATTCTATAGGGCTGAGGTCCTTACAGCCAAAGAGATCCATTGCTCATAAGCCTAGGCACACAAAAGGCACTCAAAAAATGCTGGACAAGTGACTATTGAGTTAAGCTGTTAGAAGGCTTCCTTTTTCTTTCTTTCTTTTTTTCTTTTTTTTTTTTTTTACTTTTACCCTATTACTATAAAGTCTTTCCTATGTATTTTATTTCCCTGAGGATATATGGCCCAATGGAACTGGGGCAATGCTTCAGTTAAAGTAACATTTATGATCACCTAAGAGGCAAGGAACAAGCAAAAATAATAAGGCAAGGGCATTGTTTCCAAGCTGCCAGTGTAAATCCAAGGGTCTAGTTTTTGGCTCTAGTTTTCTTAAAAAGTTTCTGTACAATTATAATTACTAATTATTAATACTGTACTTAATACAGTAATTATTGATACTGTATTAATCACTGTAGTTAATATAATATTCTCTGTGAATATAATATTCTCTGTTGCCTCTTCCTTTCAGAAACAGTTCCTACCCTTGTTCTTCTAAGTACTCTTCGGACTGTACAGTGGCTTGCTAGCCTCTCCTTCCTCCCGGGGCAACCTGTCACACTCACAATTTCAGGACTAAGTAGCTGGGAAGTAACTAAAGTAGCTGGAAGAGAGAGAAACAGCATGAAAAGTGCTGCTTCAGAAACACACAGCCCGGGAGAACTTACAAAGTGCTTTCAGACATGCTGCTGAGACCTTCAGAAGAGCCTGATAATCGAGGCAAGACCTGATACTTTCTTCTTTGACAGATGAGAAATCCGGAGCTCTTTCCACTTCCCCTTCCACAGGGAAGCAGGGGATGACCTCTAATGGCCTAGAAAGGGCCACCTATGGGTCCAGTCCCTCCAGGGACTCGAGAGAGCCATGTACCTAAAGAGGGGTCATCAGCCACCCCCAACTATACACTAAAAGCCCTAAGATCACCCTTCTCTTTATACTTCACACCTTAAACCCTTGAAGTCATCTGATTCTGCTTTATGGTTCCAGGCCAGCTGTATGTCCCCACAATAGATGTTTCCAGAGTAAACAAATGACAACAAATGTCACTGAAGATTGTGTCATCGGGCACTGGGGCCCCTGCAGAGCTGAATCTGAACCTCAACCAAGGCCAAATGAGCCCTAAGGCGCTTGTGTCTTGTCTCCAGGCCTCATTTTCTGACCCAAAGAGCCAGAACCCTAAGAGTCTCCTCTCTTCACCCCACCCACCCTTCCACTCTCCCTTGCCACTTTGGCCAGACCTGGATGCTGCATTTCCTCCCACCAACTTTACAACCTTGAAACTTGGGGGCTGTCTCAGGGCAGCGATCAAAACCTGAGGTATTCCTACCTGATAAGAAGTCTGAGAAACAAGAAAAACACTCAAGGTGAGAGTTCGGTATCTTTTAACCCTTGACCTCTTTGGGGGATTGGAGGAGAGAAGGAAATGGGTTATGAAATAGGCACAGCCTATAGCCAGGGCCATCCATGCCAAAGCACATTAAACATTAACTACTCCGCTGAAACCAGCCAAGTCTTGGAGGAGAGTAAATAGAGAGCATGTGGGGTTCTGGCATGGGTGGGGGGCGGGGGTACATGGGGCTCCAGCCCCATTCCTCTTTGGCTTCTCTGTATCTTCTAAACAGGACCAAGGCCCCCTTGTCACCCTCCTCCTGTGAGTCCACCCCCATATCTCTCAAGAGCTCAACTTCTCTACCCACTAGTCAAAGAGTTGTCCTGTTTCTCTCAGGCCATGTGTGTCTCCTTGCTGACTATCCAGAAATATGCCTCCGGCTGAGGAACATCTGAAGAAAACTGCCAGGAGGACTAAAAGCTGCACTGCATGTATATGCTTCTCCATGAGCACATGGCCAACTTTCTGCGTGTGTTTAGTCAAAGTTATAATCTTCTATTTCACAGGTGCGGTGGACCTATCTTCTGCACAGAAGAGCTTTGCTAACACTCCAGATTATCTTATCGCTGACAAGTTCACCATCAATGGCAGCCTTCACTTAGTGAGTTTGGTGGGCTGGTTCTGTGGTTTGGGCTTAACTCAAACCAAAATCTCCAGCTGCCAGGACTAGGAAACCCAGCACACTGGCTCGGGGCTGGCAGGTGCCAGGCCCCGGGAGCCTGGCATGGGGGTCTTCCCACTTTGCTCTTTCCTGCAGCAGGAGGAAAAGAGGCGCAGTTAGGGACTGGAACGTTAACACCTCCCTGCCCAAGGTGGATTATGGAGAGCTGACTTGCTACTCTGAATTGACTTCGACATCCAGCTTCCTTGTGCCGATAACCTGCCACGCACGCTGTCGCCAGGGACCCCCGGAGGAAAACAAAGCCAAGCCACCACAGCAGTCTGGTTCTCCTCTCTGTGGACTCTGCCACCCTACTTTGGCCCGAGCCCCACTGAGAACGCCTACCAGTTTCAAGGTACTACCGTGAAATATTGATGTCGGTGGGCTCCTGGCACAGCCCAGTGAGCGGCTTCCGGTTTGCCAGTCTCTGTGTCTGATAGCAGGCAGAGTCGGAACATTAACTGAGTTGAATCCAAATAAACTCAGCTTTGCACCTAGATTATCCGTGGGTTTTCCAGAGATGAAGTGGTAGTCCGAGGTGGGGTTTTCTGAGCCTCACATCGCCTTACAAACAACCTTACACGCCTCTCCTAAGAGAGCTCCATTGTCACAGTGCCATTACTGAACACACATATACACTGTACCCTTATTTAAATAAAAATAGAGGGGCGCCTGGGTGGCTTAGTGGCTTAAAGCCTTTGCCTTCAGCTCAGGTCATGATCCCAGGGTCCTGGGATCAAGCCCCACATGGGGGGGTGGGGGTCTCTGCTCAGCAGGGAGCCTGCTTCCTCCCCCCCCCTGCCTGCCTCTCTGCCTAATTGTGATCTCTCTCTGTCAAGTAAATAAATAAAATCTTTAAAATAAATAAATAAATAAAAATAGACATTGAGTTGATAAAGCCAGGGGAAAATGTCCTGTTAGAAAGGGAATGGAGAAACTAAGGCACTTTTCTCCCCTGGGAGAGCCCCCATTTTGACTCCCTGCACTCTAACTATTCTTTTCCAAGAATCATGACTCAATTTCAATTGCTCAGAGATGGAAATTTCCAAAACAAGCCTATTGTATTTTCGTGTTGACTGCAAAATGTGCTTATCCAACTGAAATAGGCAGATGAAAAAAATATGCATCCCAGCCCTGGTCTCCACAAAATCATTCCAGTCTTAAGAAGCTATCAGCCTGCTCTGATCCCAGACTGGACGTACAGAGTTGAGGAACAGAGAGGAAAGCCCCCTGGCTGGGGTGCACAGGGCTCCCCACAACCCTGTGGATCTCACTTCCCATGAAGCACCCCTTCCTGCTGAAGCATAAGCAATAGTTGGTTAGTGATTAACTCACCTTCACTGGATGAGGGGCTGAAGAGAGGAAAGAAATACCCTTTTATTTCAAAGGGCAGAGACGGAAACACAGACTGCTTCCCCTGCCTTCCTCTGTTTTCTTCTTTTGACCTCCTCCAGACTTACCTGGACAGGTAAACGCTTCATCTGTGCTGCCCCACCCCACCCTGCCACTGACTCACAGCCAATCCCAGCCTTCCCTCCCTACTTCTCATTCCAGCTGTTTCTGCGGGGAGGGCGGGGAAGGGGAATGGCCAGGGCGGGGCTGCCCTCGCAGAGCCAGTCATCTCTTGCCCTCCCCTTCCCCCCGTTAGAGCCAATTTAAAAAAATGAAAAAGGAAAGCTGGAAGGAGAAGAGACACTTTTGGGTTCAGACTGGAAGACGAGAGTTGGCAGGGAAGAAGTAGGCAAAAGATATTATTTTTTAAATTTTCAATATAAAGAAATACAGACAGGCAGCGTGCTTTTCTTTGTGTCTGTTTGAAACTTGATTCTCTACCCAGAGTGGCTTTCCTTTACTTGGAGGTTAAGTGGTCTCCCGAATTCTCCTAGTTAAAATCCTCTGTGGCCGGTTTAGCTTTTCCGGCTGTTCAGAAGAACTTTCACCGTCAAGCCTTTTCCTATCAGCTCTTACGACTGGCACCTCCACTCAGGACTGCTAGAAAAGGTGTCTGAACTCGCTGGAGCTGAGACACCCTTGCCCCACTGCTTGGCAATGACCTTCTTAACCTCATTTATTTCTGGGAGGCATGAAACCATTTTCTCCCCCAAGAGGCCCCTGTGCTGATGAGAAAGTGACTGGACAGCCTTGGGGGAGGGAACATGGATGCTGTCATTTGGGTCTCTGGTCTCTTTTAGCTGTTCCTAGAAGGTAGCAATGAATATGAAGACATAAAAACAAAATAAGGTTCCAACTATGTAGCAACCTGTCTCTTTCCATGGGCAGACTCTTTGCATCTGTTGTTAAAACAACCAGAAGAGAATAGGGAGAAGGGAGTAGGTGGAAGAAATCACTGCTTTCAGGAAAAAACCTCCCTCCAGGTATGGAGGCCACTTTTACCACATAGGACTTTTTGCCTGGAAGCTGGTTTTTCCTGGATAGAGGTTATCCTTGATACCAAAAGGGCAGAACGAAAAGTAAAAATCAAAGCAGATAATAATCACCAACATTTATTGAGCTCTTGCTATCTACGTACCAGGTATTATGCTGTACTAAGCATTTTCATGCATCATTTCACTTAATCTTTATTTCAACTTCAAAAGGCAGGCACTAATAATATACAAATTTTATGGGAGGTGAAATAACTTGGACAAGATCACTAGCTGGGAGGTAACAGAGCAGGGATTTCGATTCAGGCAGCATGACGTCAAGCTTGCCATGCATCGGTATGATGCCAGTCTGCCTCTATTTTGGAGAAATTCCCAAGTAGGAAATGTGAAACCCACAGCTAATTTGCAGCCTTAATTCTAACAATTAATCTTTTCCCATCTCATTTCCGTCTTGTAGCGATTCATAACTCTATTAACAAGATGACACCTGCCTTCCATCTTTTCTCTTCCTGTGATCATGGTTGGGTAGGAAATAAGAAGTGCAATGATCCTGGGGCCAAGACAGAGAAGAAACGGGGCAGGACTAGTGAGGAGGAGGGAGGAAGTCTGGCATAACCAAGTACCTCTCAGCAGCCTATGGGTAACGAGCTGACTGAGCACTGAAGGGTGGTGACCTCTCTTCGTGGTGTGTCTCTCAAACATGTATGATGTGATAGTGGTGACAAAACAGGAAAGGCACCTCCATCCACATAAGCAGGAGTTCAGTGCAACTGGAGTTACACCCAAAGTTGATCCAGCTTCGCAGATGTGCGATTTGAACATTTGCTAGAAAAATGAATTTGACTTAGGAGCATTAACCTCAAAGATGATAGCACTGTCTTATTTGTGAACGAACACAGCTTTTCAGTTTATAATAAAATTAGTATAATCAGGAAGGGTTCCTATCTTTTCACAGGTAGAACTAGGGACATAGACAAAATGATTGTTCTGTTCCTCTCTTTCCTTTTAGACATACATCTCTTACTGAAAATTATGAACTGTTTCCGATACCCTCACATAACAAACACCACTGTACGAACACCCAGTTCAAGAAACAGAACATTGCAGTTGAAGTTACTTCCAAGCTTTGCCCCACCTCTTCCCTCCTACCTCCTCAAAACACACATACGCCCCTGCTGAAATGAACCACTATCCCAAATTTGATGTTCTTCATTCTCCATATCTTTAAATGTTTTATCCTGGAATCTTTTTTTGCTTTGCTTTTTTTTTTTGTTTTGTTTTTCCTTGGAAAAATACCAAGTCTCTAAAGGTTTCAAGAGAATTGGAAAGGAGACCTGGACTAAGGGAAAGACAGGCCTTCCAAAATCAGAAACACTTAAAGACTAAGGCTCCACAGTTGATGTAGGTCACCATTTGAGGAGGAAAGTGTCATTGCTTTTTGTATTTGAATTCCTGTCTGATGACCCGACTGTGTGAAGACTAGAATCCAGTTGGCCTAACTCATCTACGTCCTTCCTACTTCTCCCTTCTGTATGCTGTTGTGGTATGGTCATCTCCTTGACCGCAAGAGGCCAGTGTATGGTTTCCTTCCTCCGTACAACCTCCTACAGAGGCATCTCATTTCTCCTACCCAAGGGCATTTCTCCTACACACACACACACGCTACTTCAAAACCAAAATGTACCACAATCATTGGTTAATCTTTCCCCTTTTGTCCCTTAGAAAATTGAGCTCTCTGCAAAATAGCTGTAGACCTCCATTCTAACCATTCGTGATACCTATTCATTTACATTATAGTCACATCCTGTCAGTGTCTCTTTTCCTTTTCCTCTCCAAAGGAAAAATGAAGGGACTTTGAACATGTGTTACCATCATCCTTAAGAAACAAAGGGTGAAAAAAAAAAAAACAAAGGGTGCCCACCAAGTTCACAGTATTGAGCATGATACTATATGCTGGGCCTGAGTGTTTTTCCAACATATCAGGGGAAGAGGAGATTTTATTTCTTAAGTAGTAGCAAGAGCTGGCTTTAAAGAGAAAACAGCTAGGGAAGGGTTCAGATGAGGGTGATTATAATTTGGCTATAAGCCATGAAATTGATAAGCCATATTAAGACATTGAATAGATCACCAAGTTCTCAACAAAGCGGTATTAATGTCAAGTCTAAAATAATTAGAGGGGAAATAAAGGGTCTAATTAAGTGGGCTGGATGAAGAAATTCTGAAATTAATCATTAAGTAGTTCTTAGGAGTAGATTTTTTCCTTTCTTTTTTGAGATCAGTGTCTCTTTGGCCCACCTACCATGGAAATTTGTAGGATTCAGCAGTCCTTTGCTTTCCAGTGCTAATGAAAGTTTGAGATCTGAGATCATCTGTTAGGATCAGACAGTTTTGCAAGTAATGCCAAATCTTAATATGTTTGAAACTGAGCTCATCTTGCCACCCCACCCTTACCCCAAACATGTCCTTTCTCCCCATGCCAGTTAATTGCATCGCCGTATTCTCCCCCAGATTCTGTGCTTTGTAGCAATCCTCCACTATCTCCTGTGAGATCATTCCAGCTCTTCTTCCTCTCTATTCTGCTTCAGGACGGCACTAGTTATGGGATCGTGGACCATTGAAGATGTGACGAGACTACAGGAATGTCCTGTTTCACATCTTCCATTTTATAGGTGGATTTATAGGGTATCTGAGTTGTTAATCCTCTCAATACTTGGATGCATTTTTATAGCATTCAGGATTAAATTCAGAGTCCCCATAGAAAGACCTTCATGAGCAGGCCCTACATTTTCTCCTCTCACATATTCATCCATATTGTTTATTACAGTCATATCTAATATTTCTGGAACTACCATGCTTTCATATTTCTGGGCCTTTGCATATGCTGTACCCTTTGCTTGTACGCATTCCTTTGATGCCCTCCTGGCTTAGTCTTATCCTTCTTTCAAGTTTCAATTCAAGTACCATCTTCTTTTGGAATGGAACGTTAGGTCCTGCTTCACTATAATCTCCTAACACAGCATATACATCTCTGAATTTAACCCACTAGGATGTAACTGTCCTCTTTTTCTCCCTGTAAAATTTGAATTCATGAAGACCATCAGATATTTCTGGGTGTAACTCCTCAATTGTATTATAGTAGTTATATATTAATGCCAAAACTGATGATGAACATTTTGGAAACTGAGGTGCTTTACTTAAGAAAATTGCCCTAAAAACTTCATTTTTGGAGATTGTGTTGGTAGACAAGTCATCTACAGCACAATTTTGCTTATTGTTTTTTCTGAATCTTGTCTTTTGACAAACTATTACCCTGTGCCTTCCCATTCCCATCACATTTACAAACCCACTTTCCTTTGCACCTGTTTTCTTCTTCTCTTTTGGTACGACAAAAACTTTTTCCCAGTAAAATCCATGTATGCTCTGGATCTCATCTCACAAACTCTATCCTTGCATTCTTCTCTCTTACATCATCTTTCTGACCTTTCTACTAAGGTAATGCCCATCAGGGGCTGCTCAGGTGGCTTAGTTGGTTAAGTGTCTGCCTTGGGTTCAGGTCATGATCTCAGGGTTCCGGGATCATGGAGCCCCGTTCTAGCTCCCTGCTCAGTGGGGAGTCTGTTTTTCCCTCTCCCTCTGCTCCTCCCTGCTGCTTGTGCTCTTTCTCTCTGTATCAAATAAATAAAATCTTTTTAAAAGGAGTTAAAAAATAATAATGCCCATCAGCATTTGAATATACAACACTTAAGTGTAGTGTTTCTGAAGTCAAACTGTCTGGTTTGATTCTGTTTCTTCACATAAAAAAATGCTACTGACAGATGGGCTCTGAGATATACTATGTTTACTTTTCCCTTTCTATTTATCTTTTTTGTCCTTCCATTCTTGCCTGCTGTGTAGGTCTCCTCTCAATATGTTCAAATACAGTATACCATTAGTTTCATCATGAAGAAAGATTTTCCAGAGCATTCCATTTAACTTCCATCTGGATAGGTTTTTCTCTAGACCATTGCATGGCTGTCATTTTCATATCTGTTTTCATCATCCTACTGGGAAAAATCCTTTTACCTCTTTCTTTTGTTGGACTAACTGGATCTCATATCTTCCTCTTTCCTGAGTTAGCTGTTTTGTTAAAACACACTTTCCAGTAGTTTCTCAAGAAAGTGCATAAGATCGTACATGTCTGAAATGTTGATATATTTTTTAAAGATTTTATTTATTTATTTGACACAGAGAGAGGCAGCGAGAGAGGGAACAGAAGCAAGGGGAATGGGAGAAGGAGAAGCAGTCTCCCCGCTGAGCAGGGACTCCCCACCTCCATGAGAGACTATCCCAGGACCCTGGGATCATGACCTGAGCCGAAGGCAGACGCTTAATGACTGAGCCATCCAGGGGTCCCTGAAATATCAATATTCTAGTCACACATTTGATTGGTAGCTTGTCGGGGTATAGAATTTTAAGTTAACATCTGCTAGCTTTCAGTGCTGCTATTGCAAAGCCCAAAGCATCTATGATTCTAAATTTAAGGCTTTCTGTTTTCAGTATTCTGAGTTTTCATAATGATGTGTTTTGGAGTGGAGTCTATATTCTGGGTACTCAGTAAATCCAGTCTGGAAATTCATGACATTCAGTATTTTCTTGAATTATTTCTTTGATGAATTCCTACTATGCATTTCCTCTCTTTCTCTCTCTGTTGTTCTTTCCCTGTGAACTCCTATTATTTGGATGTTATTAGATAACCTCCTGGACCTCAAACTCTTTGTTTTGGTACTGAGAGATTTCTCAAAATATCTACAATTTCTATTGTATTTTCAGTTTCCAAGAATTATTGGTTTTATTCCTCTGAATTTTTATTATTTTCTCCAGTTTCACTGATGCAAAATCTTATTACTTTAAGAACCTATTTATATGTAAATATGTTAGTGTTTTCTTGCCTCTGCAATTTCTAATTTCTCTAAGTCACTTTTTCCTTCTCTTGTTTGTTTTGGCTTCTGTGTTTCTTAATTGACTGAGCCACCCAGGCATCCCAGATTCTGTGTTTCTTATTAAAGAATATATTCTGATGTCTGATAATTCTTGGCTATCCACTCCAATTTAAGAATTTGTCAACAAAAAGCTAAGTTTTGAGGCACAGCTGGGCCTGGTTGACTGTAGACTTTGCTAAAGAGTGAGCTCATAAGACCATTTGGTTGGAAAATCTTTGATGCCCACAATGGTCTGTTTGAATTTCTCAGAGAGTTTTCCAAAATCCTTCCTGAAGGGCATCATTCTGGCAGCTGGCATTCTTGGATCCTATCGGCAGAGGAAGGTTATTGGTCCCAGCATCTAGTGTATAAAAACGTCACTTCATCCCCTTAGCTTTAGCACAGAGACCCTATTTACCCCGAGAGGGGATGTAGCAAGCAAGCTCTTAGCTGCTCTGAGAGGGAGAGAAGATCTGAGAGGTCTTACTGTTTCTTAACCAGACTCTTCAACCATCTTCCTGATTTTTTTCCCACCTTTGTTTTCAGGGGTACTAATGCCACCAATCCTTGAATTTTTGAGGGGGCTCTTCATGGAAAAAGTAGGGTTGCTGGCTTAGGATCAGCTTTTCCAATGTGCTAGGTCACTTAATACTCACCCAACTGCCATCTAGCTTCCAAAATTTTGTTGCTATTTTTCATCCCACCATCTCTGTCCTTCAGTTTTATGCCTTTCAATAACTCTCATAGAGTTACTGTGAAGATTACATGAGGTAATACATGAAACATGCTTATAACATTGTAACCACTCAACAAATACTTTTATAATTATTGCCATCCCATCACTTAAATAGGTTACTGTAGCAGCCTCCTCCTGACTGGTCCTCCACTTCCATTCTTGCCCCCTTCAATCCATTCTCCTGAGGGAAGTTCAAAGAACTTGGGAGAAACCTAAATCGGATGCTTTACTTAATGTGCTATCATGTCCTTCCAGTTATCTTAGGATAACTTGATTTTTCATTTTTATTTAATTTTTAATTTTTATTATTTTTATTTTAATTTTTAAATTTATTTGTCAGAGAGAGAGAGAGAGAGAGAGAGAGCGCGAGAGCACAGGTAGAGGGAGAAGCAGGCTCCCCGCCGAGCAAGGAGCCCGATGTGGTACTCAATCCCAGGACGCCGGGATCATGACCTGAGCCGAAGCAGCTGCTTAACCAACTGAGCCACCCAGACGTCCCATAATTTTTTATTTTTTAAAGAGAGAGAGAGAGAGAGAGAGAATGTGTAAGCCAGGGGGTGTGGAGGGACAGAGGGAGAGAATCTTAAGCTGACTACATGTCCAGCATAGAGCCCGACACAGGGCTTGATCTCACAACCCAGAAATCATGATCTTGGATAAGTATCCAATCAGGAGTTGGATACCTAAACAACTGAGCCACCCAGGCACCCCAGGATAACTTTATTTTTCAGTTATAGATTTCATTCATTCATAGGTTTGTTCATCCAAATATGTAATTAATATTCCCTACGTGTCCAGTAGTTTGTTAGGTGCAGAGAATACAGTGGTAATAAGGGAGAACTGGTCCCTGCCCTTGTGGACAGACTATTTGGGGACACACCAATGGCCAGACCAGCCTGGAAAATGTTTCATTTCCTCCTGCAGTGTAGTGTTTGCAAATGCTGTACCCCTTACTCTTCAAATGACTAACTCCTATTCATGCTTCAGGTTTCAACTTAGTCACTTTCTCAAAAAGACTTTCCCAGATTCACCACTTTTTTTTTAAAGATTTTATTCATTTATTTGACAGAGAGAGATCACAAGTAGGCAGAGAGGCAGGCAGAGAGAGAGAGAGAGAGAGAGAAAGAAGCAGGCTCCCTGCCAAGCAAAGAGCCCAATACGGGACTCAATCCCAGGACCCTGAGATCATGACCTGAACTGAAGGCAGAGGCTTAAACCTCTGAGCCACCCAGGCGCCCCCCACATTATTCTCTTCCTAACACCTGTATTTCTAATTCTTTATAGCATTGCTTGTGTTCCCCCAACCCAGGTATACCCAGCACCTAGGGCAGTTCCTGAAACTTAGCATTCAAAAATGCTTAGTGAATGAGTGACTATCCTTGTCAAATCCCAAGGTATTTGACAGCATACAAGAAATAGCTCGATAAGGGCTTGTTAAATTAGACTGCTTAACAATTTATCACAGATAAATTATGACTTTAGCTGCTTCTAGCCAAATCCAAGATGGTTTTCTCATTCTTCATTGTTATACATTAAGAGTAAGAAAAATAAGGCTGCATCATAAAGGATAATCTAATGGGAAGTGTTACTTTGGCAGAAGGTCAATATAATTCAGTCTGCTCCATAGTTTCACTGGTTTAAAACCTTGGTTTGGTCAGTTTGCTACAGACTAGTCAAGCTCCAAGAGAAGTAATTCAGGAAGTAATTCAATTCCCAAGAGAAAGACTTATCAATTCCAATGCGAAAGACTTAAGTTATAGTAGAAGGAAGTTTGGAATTCTAATAGGTGTAATGTCCCATGCACAATTAGGATGAGTAATTTTGTGAAATATCCTATATAAAGGGCTCTAAAAAATTCCTCTTCCAGATGAGATCAGGCACATGTATGGTATGTATGGTTACAGGTATAGGCATGGCTATAGACAACTATTCTTATTCCATAAGGGACACACTTTCTACTTAATTCAGTATAAATATCCAACAGAACTGAAATGAATTGTGCTAGAAATATCCACAGTTACTTGAAAAGGTGCTTCTTCCTTCCGGACTTTTAAAAATAAACATTGACAAATTCTTGCTACATCACCCCACCATTGATGATAGAAAAATTTTATTATTACATCATTTGTTTGATACCTGATATTTTCAAAATTACTTCTTCTCCTCTTTCTCCTTTTTTAAAATATAGATTTTATGGCAGCTGTTTCTTGATCATCATGGGAAAGGTGTTGCTGAGGACTTCCATATCCTGTAACATTGGACAGGTAATTCAAACAAACTTCCCTTGCTGAAGCAGTGTGGATCTAAAAATATAGTAAAGAATTTGAAAAATCGCCAGGCACGGAACAGGATGAGAATAGAAGACAGGTGTGGGGCCCTCAACATTTGGGATAACTTTTCCCCTGGAGATACTTCTCTCTGCCAGAATGGGTGGCTGAGATCCTGAGGGGTGCTTCTGACAGCTTCACGTAAGCAGGGGATGGGAGTCCAGGATCCACCAATGGATGGGACCTAGTGGACCACCCTTCCTGTAGGTTGGGAATTCAAAGAGCTGCCCTGGAGGAGTGAGCATGAACACTTTTAACACTAGCTGCGTCGGACTTAATGTTGTGCTGATGTCTATATACTCTACTTTATGAGCCAATTAAGGGATTATCAGGAAAAATTTTGTCCATACTTTGTATTTAACTTCAATGTTGACTTTGAACCAAGTAAGCTTCAAACTTCAAATTCATAGCTTTCAACTCACTGCAATTATTCAATTGCAGGGTTTTAGAACATGGCCGAGTCACTGTGACACCTGCTCTGATGTCTTAAGATTCACTAATGAAGCCCATCAATGGGATACAGAGAAATGCCATCAATAAGATCAGAAAACTCTTCTTGGTGTACAGAAGGAATTTTAGAGGACAGAAAGCCAGAGCAATAGTTAAGAAAGAGGCAGTCACAAAAGCAGAGAAAGGATTTGTTCACGGCTTGTTGCTCACGAATTCTTGACTTTTTTTTAACTCACACATAGGAAAATTGTAACTTTAGTGAGCTTAGGTAAGTATGTTCCTGATTGGCACTTGATTCCATCAGATACAGTCAAAATTGTCTATAAACACAATAGAGACAAAGGCAATCCATGTTAGCACAATTTTTTTTTTTTTTTTAAATAGAAAACGTATTTGGGATGCTTACCTTTCTATTCTTGAACCTCTCACTTTAGGCTTAGCGATATCATAAGATAAGCATAGTATAGACTTTTGCCACACATCTAAGCCCTGCTCTGCAGCCTCTGCTGGGTTACTAAATCAGAGCCCAAGTCACTCCTTTTTAAACACTAATGGGATGGTCAGAGGAAAACACAAAACAGAGAAAAATTGTTTTTCCCCTAGGGAAGAAGTTCCTTGTGTAAGTATCTATTTATTTCACAATTAGCCCTTAAAACAGAATTTTCAAGATGTCAGGGACTGAATGACCTCTAGCTCTGTTTCTCACAAGGCAGGAGGCTCTATCACAGCACTTGAGCTGCGGTGTTAAAGCATCCCCTTCTGTTTGTACTAGGTTTCCATGGTAAGCTTTATTTTCCAATATTCACCCCTTATTGGTCTGAGTTCTTTCTTCTAGAGCCTTAGAGCATAAATCTACTGCACTTTCACCCAATGCTTCCCAGAATGTGAAGTTGTCCAATCAACCTGAGATCTCTTTTCTCTTCTCCAGTTCCTTCAGCTATCATGAGTTGTCAAACTTTAGTTTTTCATGTTTTACATGTGAAATCCTCCCCGTCCAAACCCCTAACGCAAAGTGACTAAAGCAGTATACATTAACACTACTGCTTCCCTTTCCTCTAGATCTCTTAACTATTAAAATGCAACTGTTTATGCAGCCCAAGTCATGTCACCCTGTTGGGATAGACTTCAGGTTAAAATATCATTGCTATTTCTTCACCACATCAACTACAGAGCGGTTTTACCTGTGCTGGACTCATATAATAGGCTGTTTTAGAACTTCAGGGCAGGGTTTCACATTTATGATTATTCAATCCTGGGCTTTTTCAACCTGTTGAGAGTTTTGAATTGCCATCCATTGTACTATCAGTATCAGTCTCTTCTGGATATATATGTGTGTGTGTGTGTGTATATATATACATATATATATATAATTTTAAGATTTTACTTATTTATGAGAGAGAGAGAGCGTACAAGCAGGGGGAGCAACAGGCAGAGGGAGAAGCAGGCTCCCTGTGGAGCAGAGAGCCCCATGTGGGACTCGATCCCAGGACCCTGAGATCATGACCTGAACCAAAGCAGATGCTTAACCGACTGAGCCACCCAAGCACTCCTCTTCTGGATTTACATTATCTGCAAATTTAATAACTGTCTTTAAGTAGTGGATGGAAAGGGACTGTGTAAGGCCAAGGACGTAGGACTGACCTAAGTCATCAAAGGTGTCTGGAAGTTGATATGGACTCATTTAAACAACTGTGGTTATAGTGGTGGTTCTCAAACTTTATCATGCATCAGAATCTGAACAGATTGTTGGCCTCATTTTTGATTTCTGAGAATTTGCTTTTCTAACAAGTTCCCAGGTAATACAACAAGCACTTTAAGAAGCACTGCTTTATGGGAATAGTTACTTGTTAGTTAGTTACAAGCTGCCAACACACAGTCCCTGAGATTCCTTACAGACCTTTTTAATGAGGTTTGGTTGACTTATTCTTGGGTTGGATTTATGCTGACCACCCCTCACCCCCAAATGGATTTTGTCCTGGTGCACAAATGGATTAGATTACATCGTGGTTCCACTTCCAGATTTTTTAAGCTTCAGTGAGAAGAAGGGGTAAGTAGTTCAAGTTCAAGAGTCTTAAACTCCAGTAAGTCAATTCCAGGAACTTCAGTGTTGTTTCCAGTAACTCCAGTGTTGTTTCCAATAAGATTAGTTTTCCCACAGAGATGCTGCAGTATCTGAAGAGATCTAAGTTCACATAGATCTTAGTCTATTAGAAATGAAAGGCACCATTTGGCCTTCCCACAATTACTCAGCAAGACACTGACTTTACGTCTTTTGGGAGCTGAATGCATACCAGAAAATTTGGGGTCAAGGAAGGAAAATTTCAAATGTCCTCCGGTGTCAAAAAGAAGAAATATTTTAGTTTGTCCTGCCAAAGCCATTAAGAGTCCACCTACAGAGTGAGATTTGGCAGATGTTGGTACCCTAGTCAAATCAGTGGCCCATTAGCTTTTGGTAATAAAAATGTAACTTGAGTGTGGCGGCTGTCCACTGGTCCTTTGTCCTCACCCCAAAATATGCTCAGACAACAATATTTTCACTTCATTTATTCCTTCAAAACAAGTCACTTCATACAGCATCAGGTATTTAAAATCATAGACCTCATAAATAAAACCAGTTCATCTTAATGACAATGGCAAAATCACATGAGTTGTACAAAATGAAGTAAGACATCTCCCAGGTAGCAGCAGTGCATGAACTTTGAAAAAATGCTGGCAAATAAACAAAAGAACAATTTTTAAACAAGAAAACACTGTCTATCTTAATGAAGAAACATATGCCAACAGAACTTCTGTTTTGCCCCTACCCACTACTTTTTCAAGTCATGTGCTAAGCTCTGAATTTGACAATCCGTGGTTTCCTTTTTGCTTCAGGACTCTCCACCTCCCTCACCTCCCCTCCATCAATACAGGAAATAGAGGACTACTGTTACTCTTTATTCCTTTTGACAAACTTATACATATTTATTTTGCATTTTAAGCTGAATTCAATACTTCTTTAAAGGTAAAACATTACTCTTTGCTAAGGAAATTATATTTCCTGTAAACAGCTGGAGTCATGAATGGCACCAAGATGAACTGGAAACCTGACAAGAATTAGGTGCCCTGGTCCTTTAAGTAACTTATGGGCTACAACTTACTGCATATCCTATACCAGGTCTAAGAGCAGGCTCATGTAATCTTAGTAGAAATTCTATACCTTCCTTAGGTTAACTTGTTACCTACAACTTAACCATATAGTATCTTCATATCATATTATATCCCTAAGCAACTAGATGTGGCTATTTTTGAAAGTATAAAAAGGTATCATAGCAAAATGCTTCTATTCATGATTTATATATTAATGTCAAGCTTCTCAGTTATGGCCCTGCTACATTCTATGTCAAGAAATGGGGGAGAAGGGTTAGGAAGACACAATGCATTGCTTGAAAAGTTTTTCAAAGCGTGTTCATGACTAAGGAATGTATCCATTTGAGGATCTCTTCTGTTTAAGTAGTACTTCATCCCCCTTTCTCTTTAATCTAAAATAGCAATCTCCTTTAAATTCACATGGTCCAAGACCTAAATCAGCACCCAACAACTCAGTATCAATATAACAATTTCTTCAAAGTCAAATATTCAAAGCATTGTAAACAAAATGCCAGCTAATTTTTGGAAAAGAAACAAACAAAACCCTTTCCCACAATCAGGCAAGGTTATAGTCTAAATTGAGTTAAATGTGCTGAAATATTATAACTCTTACTAAGAAAACATCTTTAATGAACTAGCTTATTCAAATCAAGTGTTTCACTTTAGACTTAAAAATGACACGTTTAAGGCTAAAAAATCAGCTCCCTTAAAGTAAGTTTGCTTAGAAACGAAGAGTTTTAAGAATCTAATCTTTTCCAAGTTGGTATAGTCATCTTTTTGCTACAAGGACAAATTTGAATACTGCACTGTAAAATGAGAAAGAATAATCACATTATACAAACATGTAACTTTTTGAATGCTAGGGCACAGAGCATGCTCCTTAGTTACTGAAACCAAGTTCCATGGTTATCAAAAACCAGAATGTTGTACCACTGGATACAATACACATTGATGGTGATTGTTGATTAAGAAGAGCTGATTGTTAGCAGCTCAAGAATTATATTTTAATGCCTTGAGCAAGATCCCTGGAGAGGGCGAACATGTAAACTTTTACTTCGTATTCTTTTAAAGTGCTGCAAATAATAACAAACGTGTGTCTCAATACATGATAGAACATAAATCTTAATATATGAAAGTTTAAGAAGGCCACCTGATCCATAAAGAAAACAATTACTCTAATTTTACTTACTCCTCATTTAACTTTCTCAAAAAAGACACAGAAAACTATGTTTAGCTAGGGCAACTTGCAACATCTATGTTTTAATGCCTACACAGCATAGAAAGCATATGCTAGAAAGCAAGCTGGGTGTGGGCACTTAGGGGCATTTATAGAGAGATGACACATTAATGCATTCCTGATGACTTTGCTGGGCTTCAACTTCATGGATTTATCAACTGGCATGATTATATTAGTTTTTGCCAATAGGGTCAAGCTGACCAGCAGCCAAACTTTCAAGGGTACCCCTTGACTACGCTCATTTTTCAAGGAAATAATATTAATCATATTTCATGGGAAATAATTAAGAAACCAACTAAGAATGATTAACAAAAGATGTACCACACTGATGTCTTTATGGCTATCACATCACAAAAATTCCCAGGGATAGTAATTTTAACCTCTGAAAACATTCTACCTAGAAGTGCATCTTTACCGCCCTACACCAGATTTCTAAGTCCAAAGAAGAGTAAGGGAAAAAAGAAAAGAGGAGTAGGGGACAGGAAAGCGCAATCTTCATTCATTCAGCCACTAATGCAAACTATCCTCATTTGAATTTAAAAAAATTTCTGCGTGGCATTCAAAAATGGAATAAATAGAAGGGTTTCATTCTGCTCAAGTGCAAATTTAAAGAAAAAATTTCTTTTGATTCTGCTGCAAGTAACTAAATCCATAGGTTTTCAAAATTCTGAAGATTAGAATTTACACACATTGATAAACTAATTTCAAGACTATACTAAGTACAGTAAAAAAAAAATCTTTAGATTCTGTAAGGTTTACAAGCTTGAGTTTAGAAAGAGCACAAGTTTAGGTTTTGAATCAATAACTAAATCAAATTGTCTGCAAATAATGCATCATCTTAGATTTTCCATGATCAGAACATTCAAGTCTAGTGCTGAATTTCAGCAACAGATTAATTTATAACTCATTATTGAGAGCCATTTGACTGAGTTATTGGTGTCCAGTTGGTGAATGGACAACCCAGGTAACAGGTAAAATAGAGTAAGATCCCTGGAATAAATACTTGACACTTGCTATGGAAGTATAAGCTTAAATATGGAAACAAAAACACTTAAAATGAAGGGGCTTAATTTTATAAAATATCAGGTTCTATTTCTTTCTTTTTCTTTTTTTTTAAGATTTTACTTATTTATTTGAGAGAGAGAAAGAATGAGAATGAGAGGGAGAGGTCAGGGGGAGCAGCAGACTCCCAGCCTAGCAGGAAGCCCGATGTGGGACTCGATCCTAGGACTCCAGGATCATGACCTGAGCCAAAGGCAGTCACCCAACCAAGTGAGCCACCTAGGCGCTCTCAGCTTCTATTTCTATTTGTTAAATTAATCCAATGTAGATAAAATATACTCAATTTTAAAGTGACAGAAATTTATGTTGGAAAACATATCAATACATGCTTGGTACATTATAAATTACTCAATAAATATTTGTTGCATGAATAAACTTTTCTAAAATTGCAGTAAGCAAATGTCAAGTTTGGCTCCTTAAGTATCTAAGACAGGAAGGCAAGCTTCATGAATAATGACATGTAAAGCTCAATTTGATGCATGTTACCCAGTGATAAACTCTTAACTTCTAGTTTTAAAGGTAATTATTTTCTGGGGGAAATAAGAGATACAAAAATCTTTAGACCAAAATGACAGCCAGGTACAAAGAGATCTTCAAACATACCCATTTGTACATATTATGATTGCCAAACACTAAGTATCGCAAACTTACAAGTGCTATTTTTTTTAAGGCTCAGTAAAAATAGAAAATTAAACCTTTAAGTTACACTGACCATAACTTATAATGCCTAAAGCAGCTATTCACAAAATAGGTACTCAAGAAATGTCACCTAATGATTTCAAGCATACTTCATGAATTCTTCCTTAAAAGAATTTTCCACTAAATTGTTTACGGGCTCCTTAATTTTATACATCCACCTCCGCCAAGGGAAAGTGCTAAAAGTAAATCTCAATTTTAAAATATTTGCAAGAAGATATGCTGAAAGAGAAAGAAGTGCTTTAAAGTATACCATTGGTTTTGAAAGTGAGATACATCAAAAAATGAGACCAAGATAACGAAACTTCACAACAACAAGCCTCTTCACATTTTGTGAGATAATACATAACAAATTATAATTTAGCATCCCTGATTTTCGGAAGAATTAAGAAAAGAGGTAGAAAACTTTTATCTGGAAGATCTCATAGTGAAGCTGATTTTAGAGGGTGTGCCTTGCAGTTTAGCCCACCAAGCAAATGACTACACATCTAATATTAGGAAGAAGCAGAATTCCAAAAAAGCTGAGTAAGGCAAGGATTTAAAAACTGTCGTATTTTGGGAGTGAAACAAATTCAATGTTATTATCCAAACTACTTTAAAACTCTTCAAAAGCCAAAGTAAAAGATTGTAGATAAGCAAAGTGCTAATTTTCAGAAACGTGAAATTATTCAAAAGAGCATTAGTGGCCAGATAAGGCTAGCATGGAAAAAAATACTGTTCAGTTGAGCAAAAGAGCTCACAAAAACCAAATCAAAGCACAGCATTATCACTTTAGACGAAGGCTGTTTTTTAGGAGTTGGAGAAAAAAGCTAAGGAAAGTTAATCCCCCCAGACAAATCTTTATGTAAAAAAACAAAAATCAAGCACTCGATTTCAAGAAACTTGCATTAAAAAATACCCTGCTTAATTTAAATGTTTTATCTAACAAAACAAACATCAATAAATGAGTTGCATTAAAACATGAGGCCAACGGTCTTTTAAAGCTTTAGTAAGCTGCTCAGGCACCTTTTCCCTCATACATTCTACTTTTATACACTAGAAATCCTAAACTGGGCACCATCAGTTCCTTAGGCAACATTCTCAAGGAACCCACTCATCCCTGTAAAAATTGCTTGTAATGTACTTATAACTGGTCAAGTACATACTTATAAAGTCTACCAAATTGTAATATAAAATCGGTTTTGACAATTCAGAGTATCTTCATTTGAGGAATCAATTCATAATTTAGAAACTATTAACTCAATCAGAGTTTTTAAAAGGACTCAATTATGGAGACATCATGGTTTATGTCCAGTGGCCTCCAGTGAGGCCTTCTGCGTTACTCAAAATATGAAGTTGTTTTCTTCTACAGGTTAATGCTGCTGGGTGCTAGTTTACAGTACTAAAATTCCGATCTTCAGGTTAGTGTCAGTAGGTAGCAAGGACCACCTATTCTGTGACCCCAGTAGAGAAAGGGCATGTATCACCACTGTAGACACACATCTGTAAACTTGCACACTAATTTTAATCTTAACAAGGAATTTCAGTGTCTTAGTGGTTTTAAGTTAAAAAGACGGTTCAAGCAGTGTGTCCTTTTGTTCTTTAGGGTTACGAATAGCTTATTGGAAAACCCAGAGCCTTCTGGATCTGTGAGGTAGTTGGCGGCAATCCTCATCATGCATAGATCACACTTCTCCAAAGTTGGTATGGCCTGTTTCCTTGGCATGGTCCCTTGCTTCTGCTTGTCCAGTTAATCCCTTCTGACATACCATGCATCTCAGGGTGAAGCGGTTTACATCAGTAAATTGTCTCTTTCTTCTAGCTTCATCTGCTAATTCCAGTGCTTGTACAAGAACAATATCATCATTAGAGGAGAAAATGGTCAGAGGCGGGGTGTCTGGGTCAGGGAAGTTACGCTGAAGTGGATCATAGTGGATGCCATCGTATATAAGCAAGACCCTTTTGGTATATCCTGCATCTTCCCCAAAACGATCAATTCTTACTGTCTGTGTATCCACTACACATATTTCACACTGATAAAATTTAGACAAAATTGATATCTCAATAGCTCCTCCCCAAGTATCATCCCTTTTGATCCAGTCACAGTACTCTTGATTTGTTTTTCCCAGGATTGCCTCACTATAGAAGTCTGGATCACTTGCTACAATTTGTGCTATGAGGCGTCTCATCTCAGGGGCACAAGCTGGATTCAAGACTCCACCTTCTACAACATAGTATACACTGGTAAAGAGGCAAGAGTTGTCTGCTGGGACCACAGTTCTGTTAAGCACAGGCAAAGTTTCCCTGACATAACTAGGAGCACCATGTTTTGTAAATGCAGGTGACGTTTTGGGCCTGGTTTGGTCTTCTTCAACGATGAGCATGTCGCCTGTTAAAAATAAAACAAATCCAGAACTGCAGAGAAATACTGATGAAACTGGTTGTTCACTAGCCAAGTCTTTAAGTTACAAACAGAAGGAGCTGAAGTATACACTGGGTTACTAAGGAGAATAGGAACAGGCAAACAGGCAACCAGTAACACTTCTTGTTCACTCCTTCTCCATAAAGATGAAAACAGAACAAAGAAGAAAAACATCTTGGGCTGCATTCCAATTCAGTGAAGGAGCCCTGGTTATACACCTTTATGCTTACTTAAAAAGATACATTTCAAGAACAAAATTTCCTTAATGCTTCCTCTCTGCATTCTGAAAGCACAATCTTCCAAAAAGTGTTTACCCTAGACTAGACCACTAGGGGGTTCTCGTTCTTCTGAAACTTAACGTAGCCACCCTGTTTAGTGTTTACAGGATCCTTGACACAACAGCTGAAAGCGTTTAATGTTCGATATTGCTATTCAAGTTTTAATACTGGACAGAAATAACTGCTATTGTTTAGAATCTGAAAGGGCCTCCAGTGGATGTGTAAAACCATACTCTAAAGTGAGTATACCTGTTTATCGAATTAAACGAGAAGGTGATTGCAAAAACCAACCGGGGAAGCAAAAAAAGAAAAAAGTGTCCTGAACACTTCAGACCTGCTATCTTCTTCCAGGTTATGGGGGAAAGAGCCACCAGGACAGAGAAGATAGATCTCATTTTTCTTTCTTTCTTTTTTTTTTTTAAAACTTTTGTGGATGCAGAAGGAAAAACAAAATGAATGAGACGTTTTCAAGGTAGACTGAAGAAAGGGGGGCTCCGAGGCTTTGGGCGTCTCATATAGGTTGGGTCCTCGCTCTCTCTTCCAATCAGATATAAAGTCGAGGACTTGCTAGCCACTTGCCCCGGCCTCCGTCAGAGTTCTCCGTTCTTTAACCTATCCTTACCCCTGTTCTCAAACCCCCCAAATGACCCACAGACCAGTTCTCTGTTCTCCCCCACGCCCCTCTTCGTCCTCCCAGGGCTTGCCCTGGCCCCGGGCTCAATTCCCTTACCTGACTGGATGGGCAAATCCCCAAGAATGGTATCCTCGTTGCTGAGGTCCAGGCATTCGGGCGGGTATCCGACGAGGATTCGCTGACAGCCGGGGGCGATCCCGGTGATGGCGGCAATTTGGCCCTGGAGTTCCCGCACTCGGGTCCGGCTAGACAACCCCTGCAAAACATGGGTGCCATCCTTGGCCTTGCAGCGGAGCCGCCACATCGTGTCGGTCCAGCTGCCCACAGGCCCCACAACCGTGGGGCCAGCTTTGGTCCCGGCAGCAGGTCGGCCAACGCCGCCGGGGCAACCAGCCGCCGGATGGACTCCAAAATGGCCACCCTTTGCCGGGCCAAACATCGCGAGAAATCGCTGGTGGCCACAGATCTCGCGATACTTTCCGGTAGCGAAAGCTTTAGGGTTTCAAGGAGCGCGAACTCTTTTAAAGTGACAACTCACTCACTGCGGCCAACCCTAGGGAGCCAAAGGATGAAGATTTATCCGTATTCCTAAAGTACCAGTGGCTTTGCTACCTGTAGAGTAAGTGCGGTGCCTTGTGCGTTGGCAGCATATATGCTCAAGGAAAGAGGGCGGAGGAAGGAGTCCTGAATCTGGTACATCGGAATGTAACCTTGCGTTAGGTCGGAAATTATTAAATTAGGGCTTCCAAATTACACGGTCATCGTTCAGAACGCAGACGAATGCCAGGAATGGCCAGGGAGTCAAAAGACCTGCCAAAACAACCAGACACTCGTGACTAGGCTCATGGCTGCAGCAAACGTTGACTCATTGAGGTTAAGGAAACCGGACTGGCCTTGCCACCTAGATGCCGTAATTTGAAAAGGCCCATTTGCCACATCAGAAAGCGCAGTATGAGGTCAGCATCTGGGCCCAGGGCAATTGCTACATTTGGGTGGTAGCAGTATAAGGAGGAGGGGAGAAGAGGACTAATGTGTGTCATCACGATTCCAGTTCAGGCCCAGGGGGTACTGATAGGGTGTACTGGGTGTCCTGATAGAAGACGACTCCATTCTTGACTTTAGTATTGCAAGTACTGTCATCGGGACGGAGGGTCGGGAGTAAAAGGTCCATAACCATTGAATTTCACAGCCACGTGATAATGCTAGACTATGTGACTTTTTCCAACCCTGTGTCCCTAGAACCGAGGACTGTGCCTCCCATATAAGTGCTCAATACAAACCTGCCGAATGGATAAAGGCAGTTGCACTGGGGCAGATAAGGCAACATAACGCAACACACTGAGTTGTATAAAGCTCCAGGAGGAGATACTAGTGGAGCGGTTCTAAAGGATGAATTTAATCCCCAGCTGAAGGAGGCATAAAGACATCTCTGAATTTCCCTTTTCCAAGAAATCCACATTCCTGGTTCTTTTTCCACCCCTGATCCGAAGAAGCACGCCTGCATGGAGTGGGTTTATCAACAGAATCAAGCATCATCAGAAGGGTCTGGGGGCAACGTGAGAAGTTCGCTGGAAATATGCAGTGTCACCTCTACTATAACAGCTTATCTCTACCTCTAAGTTATATGGAAGCTTTGCCTCTTTTTTTTTTTAATTTTTTTTTAAATTTATTTATTTGTCAGAGAGAGAGGGAGAGCGAGCGAGCACAGGCAGACAGAGTGGCAGGCAGAGGCAGAGGGAGAAGCAGGCTCCCTGCCGAGCAAGGAGCCCGATGTGGGACTCGATCCCAGGGCGCTGGGATCATGACCTGAGCTGAAGGCAGCCGCCTAACCAACTGAGCCACCCAGGAGTCCCGCTTTGCCTCTTTTGACCCCTTTTGTGATCCAATTTTTTGCTGAAGCTTTGTTCCTTTTTTGGTTTTTCAAAACTACCTGAACAGACGGTATAGCATAGGAGGTAGGAGCGAGAATAGCGGCGACGATTAGAAGACCACTGGAGTATGCGGATGGGTCCGGGATGAAAGAGTCGTTGATTTTCTTAGGCTACAGTGTCTGGCCGATGGGTAGGATGCAAACAGCTAAGGTGTAATCAGCTCAAGTACGGTGGTAGCTCCCTTTAGCAACGCACCACCTTCTAAAGTTCACGTTCCAATTTATGGGTCTAACAAGGTCCTCTGAGATTCAGGGAGGAAAGCGTTAACCTCCACAACGTTTCCGTCACCAAAAGGTCACATCCCCTCCGGACGTCGGTGTCGTTCACTCTCGCGAGAGTATGAAACAAACAAACAAACAAAAAAAGTCCTGCATTTTGTTAACCCCGCCCCCAGCCCGATGAGTTGCCTAGCAACGAGGCAACCAACCTCCACAGCGTGAGGAAACTTGGGAGCTCGCGATCTTCAGGCTTCGGTTTCTTCCACCTTCGCGAGCCAGCGTCAGCGATTCCGAGTTGAGCCCCGCCCCGGGGAGCCTGCGGGCGCCGGATTGGCCGATGATTCTCCCCAGGTGAGGACCGACGCCAGGGTGGCGGAGCCTGACAGGGGCACGTGATTTGCCGGCTACTGGTGTGCCGGGCCCCGACCACGGTGTGTCAGCTCCTGTCCGCAGCCTAACGGGACGAGTGCCGGGGCCACTGTCGAGAGGGAGCTTAGGAGGGATCATAGGGTGAGCCGTGGCTGTACGGCGCCCGGAAGGGCCGGCGCGGGCGGGCGGAGGGGGCCTGCGTACACCCGGATGAAGTGCGGGGTGGTGATGCTTAGCAGTTTGGGGGGAAGTGCCGGCATTGCTGCGAGTGCGGACGTTCAGGCACCGGGAGCGGCGTCTGGTGGTTGGGTTGGAGGGTTTGTGTGGTCAGTGGAAGAACAGTGCAAGGTCCTTGAAGCAGCAGGACCTTCGGTCCTCACGAGCCCCTTGTCTGAGTGTGCGGCGTGAGCACAAGCTGTCCCACCCCGGTTCGAGTCAGGACTTCTTATTCAGCAGGTGACCTTGGGGAAGTTATTTACCACCTCTTTGCTCCCCAGTGTTCCTACAGACTGCGGACCGAGGGATAGATGGGAAGAGGGTGCAGAGCAAGGGCTTGAGAGCGGGAGCACTCCAGGAGAAGTGGGACATGCTAGGGTCGTCACGGGGTCCAGTTACAGTTTTCCCTTCAGAGAACATGTTTGGGATTTCCTCAGTTCTCCCATATTTGCCAGGACTGAATGCCTGCCATTGGACTGCAGTGACTTTATGATAATGAGCTCGATCTGTTTGCAACCCATCTCATCCCTCACTTCTGCCAATACTCTTCCCAGCTCTTTTTAAGCCAGAATCTGAGGTCAGGAAGGAATTTGGATAAGCCACCTGATTTGATCAAACTTAGCTTTTCAACCTGTAAATTGGGTGAAAGTAACAGTGGTAGCAGAATATTACTTATGGAAGGATTATTAGGAGAATTGAAGGAGCTAATTTACGTGAATGTAACTCCCAAGTCAGCATTAAAAAGGGAAGGTTCTACTGCAACTCAGCCTATAGATGAGGAAACAGGGCTTGGGAGAACTATCAAAGGGCATGTAGCTATTCACTCAGCGAAAGGGCTGGACTTGACTCTTGGCCCAGGGTTCTTTCATTTCTACTGCACCTGTCCTCTTCACTGAGTGTTGGGAGGGATGTCTCCTTCCTTACATTCCTTTTGTCCCTTTCAGACATCTACCCAGGAGCTGCCATGTCTGGGAATACTGGATCTTCATCAGAACAGAACAACAACAGCTATGAAACCAAGGCCTCCAATCTTCGAATGTCAGAGAAGAAATGTTGTGAGTCTGGGGAAAGAGGAGGGGCTGCTCCCTCCCAGGATTTTATCTTGGGAATACAGTTGTAGTCCTTATCTTTGTTGCTTGGTGGGAGTGAGCGAGAATTCTTTGACATGGGAATTTAAAACCAAGTGTACAAGGGGAATTTCTTGTGTGAAACAAGTAGGCCCCATGAAGTGTCTGTCACTGGGGCTGGTATATCCCCACATTTCCTTACTGCTTTCTTTGACTGTCTCGTGGGGAGACCTGCACACTCATCTGATGTTGAAAGTTACCCACTCAGTGATTAAGACAGAGTGGCAGGCGCAGGAATTACTTAGGGCTGATACTGTTAACAGTTTCCCTTTACCTGGGGGGCTACGTTTTCGTGAAGGTGCGGCTCACTGCAGAAATTGCAGGTAAGAGCCAGTAGGAGTTCATTTCGGCAGGCCTCTGGGGGAGTTAGGTCTGCCATCTGACCTCTCACTCTGACTTGGGCACCCTGCTTTCCTTCAGGGTTAGCCTTTGCATTTTGCAAGCTGTTTTTCCTGCAGGTTCATTTCTCTAGGGACAGGTTTCACCAGAGCCTTTCCGAGCCAGTTCTTTAGACAGAGATGGCAGGTGGGTTTGCAGAGAAATGAAGCATCATTTCTTCTCCCCTGGCACCTGCATTCCTCACCCTCATTGTAGCTTGTATGGGCAAAAAGTCCTGGGCAACTGGCCCCTACAATCTTGGGGGAACCTCAAGGAATGCTAACCCTTGCCCTTGCTTCCAGATGCACCTTTCCTGTGGAACCCTGTCAGTTCTCACTTCATTGGCCATGTATATAGCAGGTGGAAACAGCCAGCCAGTATGAGACCTGGAATCGTGTCATGTTCAAAGCTTTCCCCAGAGTCTCAACCTTGATGTTATGTTCTTGTCAGTCTCATGATTAATGATAATCTCTTTTCATCTAGCACTGATGAAGGTTGCTGGGCCTTGCGTGGCAACAGAGGCAGCTTTTTGGATGTGATACTAGGGTTGGCACACCTGTATGATTAGGGTCTCCTTTCTCTGCCAGGGCAGGAAGCCAGGTACTGAGGAAAAGTATCCTATGGGAGATAACTAGTATAGCACGATGTTTGAGTGCAGCCTTGGAGTCAGACTGCCCGGGTTTGAATCTTGGTTTTACTCCTTCCTAGCTGTGTGCCTTGAATAAGATGCTTATCCTCTCTGTGCCTTAGTTTGCTTGTTTATAAAATGGGGATATTAATATTATCTTCCCCTAGAGCAATGTGAGAATTAAATGAGTAAATATAGGAAAGCACTTAGAAGAATGTTTATAGAGGGGCACCTGGGTGGCTCAGTGGGTTAAGCCTCTGCCTTCAGCTCAGGTCATGATCTCAGGGTCCTGGGATCAAGCCCCGCATCAGGCTCTCTGCTCAGCAGGAAGCCTGCTTCCTCCTCTCTCTCTCTCTCTCTGCCTGCCTCTCTGCCTACTTGTGATCTCTCTCTGTCAAATAAAAAAAAAAAAGAATGTTTATAGAGCTAAAGTGTATTTTTCCCCCCTGGTGACTTTTCATTGCATGTAAATGGAATTATACTGTAAGCGCTATACTGGGCACTCACTATTTATAAGAGACCTGTGAAAAATTAGATTTTCAGTAAAGAATGTTTTCTCCTCTTGCTCGACAGTATCTTAACCCAGATTTGGCGCACTAAAGCGAGGTGCATTCATGTTATTGGGACACTTGATCCAAAAGAGTACAGAGAGCAGGTGGCGACATGAGCTGCACTGTGCCCAGCATCGGCTGTGTTCTCCAGAGAGACCTACTCCGTGTCATTCAAACTCTTCTGCAGTTTTTCTGCCTTGAGGGCTCTCGCTAGTCAAGGAGGCAGTAATCCCAGGTCTCCTTTCTATCCTCTAGACCTGCACTCTGATTTCTGCTCTCCAAGCTCCGCTCTCTTCTCCCCTACTGGGAGCATGGGGCGGGGGTTTTGTCCTGACTCCACCATCATTCATTTACCTGCCCCTTTCTCTTCTCCCCTCGTGGCTTGGACTGGGAGACTGCTGCAGCCGTAGTCAAAGGAGAAATACAGTCGTGAAGATGCATGTTAGTTTATTTCCTTCTCTCCGTTGCTGGCCCTTATGTTGGAGCAGGCTCCCCTGCCCGCTTCGTGCTCATACCCAGTGGTTGCTTTATTAATAGCTCAGCCGCTATCCCCTTGCTGCCAATTACACCTGTGTTGCCTGGCTCCACTCTGGGATGTGCCCGAGCTGGAGGACTGGAGAAGGACTTCAGGGAGCCAGAACCTCCAAAGGAGCATTACTGGAACTTCAGCTGCTCCAGGGATGGGGGTGATGGGTTGCTGCCCTAGGTGCCTGTAAGGTGCTCAGATCCGGGCATCTTAAAAGCACCTCAGGAGTTAGGCAGGTGGGGACAGGGGTGAGTGTGTACATGCTTTTCTTTGTTTCTTTTATCTTTTGAGATTTTGAGCAGGTCTGAAACAGACAAGCTCTCATGTGCTTTTCCCAATTACAAAAGCAATACATGTTCATGAAAAATTCAAACAAAACAGAGAGAAGTGAAAAGTAGAAAAAAAAAATCTCTCACAACTTCTCCTGTCCCTGTCAGTTTATTCTTCGCAATATTTCCTGGTGTATTCTGTTAATGAAAATAGGTTCACACTGTACATATTCTGTTCCGCTATTTTCCTCTTTTTTTTTTTTTAACTCATTATATTGTGGAGGGCTTTTTTTGGGGGTGTGTCTATAAATCCACATTTAGCTCTTTCTGCATAGTATTGCATTCTATGGATATTCCAGCCTCCCCCGATGGACATTTGCCCTGTTTTAGGTTTTCCATCATCACAAGCAATGCTGCAGGAGCGTCCTTGCTCGTGTATCTTAGTGTGTTTGCACTAGCAGCTTTTCCTACAGAAGGAATCAGAGGAGCTCTGTGTTGATTAACATTACGAATTTATTCTCCTAAAAAGTTCTGTATCGGTAGCTACTTTTAATATTTCAAAGTGCGCGGATAGAAAATGGGCGTTGTCAGCTCTAGCTGCACTGGTTCACTAAAACATGAACTTCTCACTGTTTAGCCACGGAACGTGGATATTTCATGCCTGTTCAGACACATAGCGGGAGATAATTAGAGCTTTGTGACCGCTGCCTATTTAAAAAGTATCGGGCCTATTTAGAACAAATTGTGGAAGAAGGCCTTGTTCATGAAAAGGCCAGGAACTACTACTACTAGTACTACTATGCTGGGAATCACTACTACTAGTACTACTAGTACTACTACTAGACCACCTTTCAGGATTAGATTAGAGAACTTAGTCATACTTATCACAATCCTCCCTTGGCCAGGTGCTGACAAGAGCTGGTGGCTGGGACTGATGGGGCAGTCATGAAACCGAGAGTCAGGTCAGAGCCCTGACCTTGACTTTGTACTGTGGAATTGTGGGCCAAGCTCTTAACTTCCCTGGGTTTGCGAGTTTCTGTTTGTAGGAGGGACTTTATCAAGCCCTCAATTCCTCTAAGTATGTTCCTAAGTATTCTCCTGAGGGAGAATAAGTTTAAGATTGAGAAAGTGAGTTAAATTTTGTTTAAAGAAGGTAGGAGAGAATTTCAGGATTGAAACAGCTCTCCATTATATGCTGAGGGATATGTTACATTGTCTCTGAAATTAACCAGCTTGGACTATCTACTCTTCAAATTAAGGTGGTAGTGGTTTTGTTTTGTAACGGGCAGGACAGAATGTTCCTAATTTTGTCAACCCTGCGGTTTGAGATAGGAAGTGTGTTTTAGTTTTGTACTCTGGAACATGACAAGCCCAGAGGTGGGAGGTGTGGTGCCTTGGGGTGTCCTTAGAGACCCCTATTTTCTTTTGCTCTTAGCATTCTCTGTCCAGTTGGGTAAACATGCAGCAGCTGGTCCCCTGTTTAGCTTCAGAGCAGCTTCCAAGCATCAGTTCATTTTTAGCTTTAGGAAGGGTCAGAGGACCTTTGGGCGAAGCGCCTAATGGGCTGGAAGTTGTGGACAAAGCCGCCCCAGAAGTGCAGGTAATGAGGCAGATCATGGGGGATTAAGCAGAGCGTGGTGCTGAGCTGGAGAAAGTGAAGACTCAGGAGGAGTTTACTACTGAAAGGTGAGCAGCCGTATCCAGGCAGACCTGTTGAGGGTCAGAGATCAGGGGTTCATATCAGCTGAGGCTGCAGCCCTGCCCTTGCGCTCTCTATTTGGACACAAATGAAAATCACTTATCTTGTCCTTGCCTGCTTTGGAGGAGTCCCTCTCCAGGCCCAGGAATTGTCCATGTGCTCAGCGGGTGAAGGACTAAAGGCCAAGTCCTCTGGCCCCAAGTCTGGGCATCCACTCCTCCCTCACCACTTAGGGCCACTCTTTGGTTTCTGGGTACTTCTTGCCCAACACCCCTAGGAAACTCTCTTCCTTCTGAGATCTGTCCTCTACCCAGGCCCTTCTGCTCACTTCTCCAGTGAGATCTGTTGAGAGGGACTTTCCTATGCAACTACCTCAGTTTTACTGAATTGTTTCTTAGCTTTACGGGGCCACCTTGTCCCAGAGCCGAGAAGCAGCGGCACCCAGCAGGGCCCCTTCCAGAAAACAGTGTGGGGAAGTGGAAAGCAAAGGTGGCTCTTTCCATTTCTCATCCCCGGGCAGGCCCTCCCCTCACAGGAGCTTGCAGAGCCTGGGTCCTCCTACCCAACCTCGGTTGGGGCCAGTCCCCAGGGAAGTGGCTGGCAGCAGCGGAGACCCCGTCTCAGCGCTCCCCTGTGGCACAATGGGCAGGGAGGAGCCTGCCCCTGTAAGCAAGCTGCAGAGGGAGCACAGGCTCTGGCTTCTAGTGCCAGCTCTGCCATGACTCGTCCTGTGTCCTTAGGCGAGTCACCTGACCTTTGACTGTCCGGTTTTCCCCACCTGTCCACTGAGCCCTATCTCCATTCATGAGCATTCCTGAAATAAGTTTCGTAAGGAAGGACGGACCAGTGACTGTTCCTGCTTCTGAATGTGTTGCTTTCAGACGGCCGTTGAGGCCGGCTGGCCGGGATGCCTTGCAACTTAGCTTTACCGTGAAGCTTCCTGAGGGGCCTTGTCAGAACTTGTGTCAAGTAAATAGGCTTTGCCACAGTCTGAATCTCACTGTGGTTAAGAAATTCGGACTTAAGCTTGTGTCCTGAGCACAAAAGCCAAAACAGCTGGAGACCAGGCTCTTTTTTTTAGTGGGCAAGCTAGCTCTTGCCCATGGCTCTGAGGGGATAGATGGGATCCTCGGGATAGAATCTCTGTTGGACCTTTTGTAGCTGGCTCATCATTGGAGAAGCTCCAGGCCTAAGGCGTGCCTCCACAGCTATAAGGTTCTTGTGTTATTAGACATTCTTACGTTAAGGAAGGTGCCGTGGTTCTTACCTTTCTAATCCTTTCCACTTTTTCCTCCAGGCACCTCTGTGGAAACTTTGCATGTGTGGGGAAGTAGTGTCTTGGCTTGGGTACGTCTTGGAAATTTACATGACCTTTTAGTTCTCTTTTAGGAGATTGGACTGATAGGAACTCTATATGCCACCCCAGTCTTTCCCTGGCTTTGCTGAGGTGTAGAAAGATTAAATGAGGTTATTAAATGATGTTACTAGCCCAGTGCACGAACCTTCCACAGCTTCTAGCCATTCAGTTCTGTTCTCTTTCCCCTCTAGCGTGGGCATCTTACATGACCAACTCCCCAACTCTCATCGTTATGATTGGCTTGCCAGCCCGAGGCAAAACCTATGTATCCAAGAAACTCACACGCTACCTCAACTGGATTGGGGTGCCCACCAAAGGTAGGTGCAGGTTATTTATTCCTTGGGAAGGGAAATGATTAGTTCTTGGGCCTCCCAGGCCTCCGGGAGATCTGTTCTCCTTGGCATCACAATTACGGTGTGCTCCTGGCAGAAATAGTGGTAGATTCCTGATTTGCTGGATTTATTCCCTGTTTACAGACTTGTTTCCTCTTGGCCTGGGTAGACTGGCCAAGTCTACCTGTGCCTTTGATGGTATAGGGCTTTACCTCCATAGAGATCATCTTGTCTAATCCTAGCAGTACTCCTGTGAAGTAGCCAAAGTGGCTGAGGAAATTGAAACTCAGACAGTTTGAGACTTGTTCAAGGACTAATATGTCTGAACTTGAGTTTAACTTGACTCTTAATCTGGTATCATTCCCAATATACCATGGTGCTTTTTTTTTTTTTTTTTTTTTTTTAATTTCCTTGGCCACCCTGACATTAGACCAAGAAGTCTTCTTTGGTGGGGCCTTTGTCTTGTTTCACTACTGAAGGCTGTTGGTGTCCTCTGCAGTGTTTAATCTTGGGGTATATCGGCGTGAAGCAGTCAAGTCCTATAAGTCCTACGACTTCTTCCGGCACGACAACGAGGAGGCCATGAAGATCCGCAAGTGAGTCTTCTTGGGCCTGACCTCCCCACCTGCTCTTTCTCTGCCATCACAAGACTAGATGTGGCAGGGCTCGGCTTTCCTTTCAGTAAATATCCTCTGGGGATTTTAATGAAGATTATTTGGCAAACGGGTCTTGTTGGGCTTGGGTAGATAGAAGAACAGGCTCAGGGAGAAGCATGTATGTTTAGGGTAAACCTATAGAGGGATACTTTATATGTGTGGGGAAGGGGAAAGATACAGGACAGTCTAAAAACCTCAGTGGGGAAGTTGGAAAGTCTAGTTAGGGGGAAATTTTGACCACTGGGAAAACTTCAGTGGGAAGGGATGTGACTCCTCCAGCAACCCAGCTGTTCATGTTTCTGGCTGTGCCTGCACTTGGTCTGGCACCATTCTCGCTGGTGTCCTCTGGTCTCATGGCAGACAGTGTGCTCTGGTGGCGCTGGAAGACGTGAAGGCGTATCTCACTGAGGAGAGCGGGCAGATCGCGGTGAGCCTTCCCTGCCTCTTCCGCACCCTGATCTCCACTCAGGAGACTGCACAGCCTCCCGTTGGGTCTGCCTTGGCGGGATTCCAGTTCTCTCGGCCCCCTCATCTGCTTTGCGGCCTCTCTCCCCAGGTGTTCGATGCCACCAATACCACTAGGGAGAGAAGGGACATGATTTTGAGCTTTGCCAAGGAGAACTCCTTCAAGGTAGGGTTTGGCTCCCCGCTGGAGGAAAGGGATGAGTGGAGGTGGGGAGTCAGGAGGGACGTGAGGATCTCTTTGACTCTGGTGAGTGAGGACAGGCTTGGCTGTCCTTTCCTCTTGTTGGGGAATACCCCCAGTCCTTGAGTGTTTTCTTTCAGGTCCTTTCTCAGCCCCTTAGCCTGTATGTCCAAGCCCCTGGGGACGTGGTAAGAGCTATTTTTCAATGAAGAGGCCTTGAAGGCCACTTTCATGAAAGAAAATCCTGGGGGATGTGGGGGCCGTGGTGGGGCAGGTGTGAGCACAGGCTGTTAATGAGCAGCGTGGGCACTTTGGACTCATTTGTCACTGCCTTCTCTCCCTGGCCAGGTGTTCTTTGTGGAATCTGTCTGCGATGATCCTGATGTCATTGCTGCCAACATCCTGGTGGGTGACGTGCCTTCATACCATCACCTCCCTGTCCTTTCTGCCTTGTATTGTGTGTGGGTGGGTGGGTGAGCGGGGAGAGTCAGCTGGGCAATGAAGAAAGAAATAGACACATGCAACAGTGCAGGGAAATCTTTTTGATCTGCCAGAGCACCATTTTATACTTCTACAGTCTTCCCTTGGGAGAAGAAACTGAGGCTCTGAGGGATAAAGTTAGAATGAGCTGTTGAATGGAACCCAAGACTTGAGACTGTGGCTTTGGCTCTGTGCTCTGGGTATTAGCTGGATGCTGAGACCTAAGGCTGTCCTCAGAGTAGATCAGCCTCTTCACTCTCTGTCAGGACCACTACGTAGGAAGGTCATCTGTGCACTACCTTTACACTCAGATCAGTGCTCTGTGCACTGAGTACCTTGTGCCCTGTATGGTCACGGTGTAAACCAATGCCCATTTGATAGGTTGTACTGTGCTGTGTAGACATGGTGTCATGGTAGTGCTGTCCTAGCAGTGTGGGACTGTGAAGCATCTAGGAAGGGGCATCTGGTCCAAGTCAGGCATGCATCAGATCAAGCACCCTATTCTGAGTGGTCGTACAGAGAAATTGAAGCCCATTCTGTGTTCCCAGCGGGCACATAAAGGGATTGGGGCCTAGGAGTAGTTTGAGCTATGTGAGTGCCTCAGTTCTTCAGCCAAGGGCAGGCACATGACTGCCCAGTTGTCTTTCCTTTCTTGGTTGCCAGGGTCACAGGACAGGGAGGGGGTGCTCAGTGAACGGGGATTGCCAACAGCTCCAGTGAAAGGGCCCTTCTATGCACTTCCTTCTCTTTATTTAGCATTGGCTGCTTGCAGGAGGGCTGTTAAGGGCACACCTCTGACCAGGCCCTACTCTCCCTATGATTCTAGGAGGTAAAGGTGTCGAGCCCTGACTACCCTGAAAGGAACAGGGAGAATGTGATGGAGGACTTCCTAAAGAGAATTGAGTGCTACAAAGTCACCTATCAACCCCTTGACCCAGACAACTATGACAAGTAAGGTTTAAGGCCATGGTTTGAAGGGCCTGAGGCAGGGGTCTTATTGGAGAAAAAGTCCTTTCTCCCTCTGACCTCAAACTTTCTTCCAACCACCGGACCCGTCATGTTTGCATCATGCCAGAGAAACAAGAGTGGATTTGTAGCAGCCATGTAGGCTGCATCTTACACTTGAACAGTGAAGTGTTTTTAGCATCAGTTCTTCCTTTCTGTTCTCTACAACAAGATTTCTCAGTCTCCACGTGGCTGACATGCTGTGCTGGCTAATTCTTTATCACGGCTATCGGGGGCTGCCTGTGCACCATACGGTTTGAGCAGCACTCCGGGCCTCCACTCACCAGATACAATAATACTCCCAACCTGCGACGAGCCAGAATGTTTTCAGACATTGCCAAGTGTCCCCGGGGAGCAAAATCAAGTAGTTCTAATCTAGGATGTTGTAGGATATCCCTCAGAGATGTGTCTTTGGCTTTTGATCAGTTTTTAAAGTTTATTGTGTGTATATCTATATATTCTGTAACACACATCTATTAGTATATTTATATTACAAAAGAGTAACATAATATAGAAATATGTTTACATAAATCATAAGTTACATGTATAGATACATGTATATTATATGTATATATGATGTATATATATGATACATATAATACAAATAGATAAAGTAAAGTAAAAATGTGGAACAAACATGAAAACATATATTAAATATGTATATGTATGTACATATACATGTATGTATGTATGTATGTATACATATATATAAAGCATGTAAAGTTCTTAAGAACATGCCTGGCTCTTCAGAAGTGTCTGATTGGTGCTAGCCATTATTACTGAGGTAGTGTCTGTTGGCAGTGTGGTATGCAATATGGGTTAACTTGATGTGCCTGAGGTATAAGAGCCATAGTAAAATGTCAAGTCCATGTTGAAGAAAGGTGTGTATACACAGAAACCTGGAGAATGTGGCTACGCAGTTAACAGCTATGTTTGAGTGAGATACAGTCCGGCGGCCAAAGAGATGGCAAGATAAGTGTGCATAGCTCACTGTTCCATTGTTAGAGGTCTGCTTCATGTTTGAGTCTTTTTTTTTTTTAATTTTATTTATTTATTTGTCAGAGAGAGAGAGAGAGAGCGAGCGAGCACAGGCAGACAGAGAGGCAGGCAGAGGCAGAGGGAGAAGCAGGCTCCCTGCTGAGCAAGGAGCCTGATGTGGGCCTCGATCCCAGGACGCTGGGATCATGACCTGAACCGAAGGCAGCCGCTTAACCAACTGAGCCACCCAGGTGTCCCAAGTTTGAGTCTTTAAATTCCTTCAAGTAGATTGCCCAGAATGTTAGTGTTTGGAGGTGTTCCTTAATATAGAGATTGAAAACCACTGTTCTAGAAATGGTGTAATTGTATATTCTTCTACATAGAAGTCCTATATAGAAAAACATTCTAGAACAATGTGTGTGTGTGTTTATAGATAGTATTTCTGATGGTAGGGTTTCAGTGATTTTTATTTGCATCATTCTACATTTATTTGAAAATTTTTTGGAATAAGCATTCATCATTTTTAAAAAATTTAAATTCAATTAGCATTGATCATTTTTACAATGAGAAAAGTTGATGAGGCAACCACTGCGGACGTACCTCTGAGAGAGGCGTGATTAGGCAAGTGCAGGGGACCTGTAGAGATCTCTAAGGTTCTGCTGCCTGCTGCCCTCCCCACCAGCAGTGCCATTCCCCGGCCAACTCTTGACCACCCCGGATGGGGGTTGTGCTTCTCACCAGACTCCAGGGTTAGCAAAATTGTCAGGTCACCTCGTCAAACCCTTGACGGAAAGCCTCGATTCTTCATATCCTACTTCTCTACACTACTTGGCACAGTATGGGCACTGAAGAAATGGTAGGCTGGCAGTAAGTTTGGGACATCTTACTTCATCTTGGATCTGAGGTGTGATGTGTCTCTAACCAGTTGGTTCCTTAAATGTGGGTTGGCTCTGACAGGAGAAGTGGAAGAGCTACCTCGAGCCCACAAGTAATTATGGAAATCCTTCCCACTGTTATCCTCAGATTTTCATTCCCAGGGATTCTCTTTTCTCCCTCTCTGTCCCAGGGATCTCTCTTTCATCAAGGTGATAAATGTGGGCCAGCGATTTTTAGTCAACAGAGTCCAGGACTACATCCAGAGCAAGATAGTCTACTACCTCATGAATATCCACGTGCAGCCTCGCACCATTTACCTTTGCCGGCATGGAGAGAGCGAGTTCAACCTCTTGGGGAAGATTGGGGGTGACTCTGGCCTCTCGGTGCGGGGAAAACAGGTGAGGTGCTCGGCAGCAGGCTGGATTTCCCAGGCTTAGAGTTGGAGAAAGACATGGTAGAGGTCATCTCTCTCTCTCTCTTTTTTTTTTTTTTTTTTTTGAGATCATCTCTCTTATCCCCTTTCTTCTTCCTCAGTCCTGCTGGGGCTGAGGCTGTGGTTTCAGATAATCAACCAAATGCTGAAGACCTCTTGTCCACCAATTCTGGCTGTGTTGTAGTGTGGTAACTTGGAATCCCTCCTGCTGTTCACTCAACCATCAGATATTTATTGGGCACAACTTGTGTGCCGAGCACAGCACAGGATGCTCCAGGGGAAGTTCATTTCCTCTTGGGTTTATCAGAACTGTGTAGCACCTTTTGGATTTTGACCATGGTCCTACACGTTGTTCCTTAATAGGCCAAGTTAGCAATTGTGTCTGTGTGTCTATATGTGCACGTGAGCACGTGTTTCTCTCCTTTTAAAAATTTTAATCTCTGACTCCAGTTTGCCCAGGCTCTAAGGAAGTTTCTGGAGGAACAGGAGATAGCAGACCTCAAAGTGTGGACAAGCCAGCTAAAGAGGACTATCCAAACTGCTGAATCCCTGGGTGTGACCTATGAGCAGTGGAAGATTCTGAATGAGATTGATGCTGTGAGTAGGAGTTCTGATGGCTACAAAGCCAGTAAGTCTTATTCAGGCAGGAACTCTCAGAGATCACAATATGCGCAGTTTTATCCAGAAAACTAGAACTACCAGGCAGTAGTTCTAGCGGGGGAGGTGGGAACAATTGCATCCTAGTCAGGGTTTCCTGCCTGTTTGAGCTCCTGTGCTAGGGATGGGCCCAGACCAAGCTGGGACCTAGCGCCTCTGGCATCTGGGGACAGTGCGGCTCCATTTTGTTCCTTTGGATATTTTTCTCCTGGGAAAAAGAAATAGCTAACAACTCACTTCTTTAATTTCTGCTTAGATCATTTGTCAGCTCTTCTGGTAAATTCCTTTCCAAATTTTTTCTTGGCTTTCTCTGTCCTTGAGCACAAAAGCAGGCATTCCTTTTTCTTTTCTTCCTCTGTACCTTTTTATGCCTTCTGCAAGAATTCTCTAGTCCCTTCAGTTTCTCCTCCTTCTCTGCTTCCTGTTCCCTTTATCCTGCTGACTTTTCTTGGACTTTGAACTTCTCTGAAGTAGTTGGAGCAAGTGGCAGCTTAAGCTCGAGAACCCATGTCCTCTGTGCAGTGGCCCTCCCCCTGCCCGTCCCAGCCACCGGCGCCTGTTGGTGGCACTACAGGCCAGAACCTAGCGCAGTGCTGGGCATGTAGTAAGAAGTCAGGATTCCTTAGTTTCGCCTCCGTTGTGTATGTTGGGGTGGGGGCGTGTGTGTCGCCCTCCCTCCTGCAGCCGGTGTGGCTCCCTGCAGGGCGTGTGTGAGGAGATGACCTATGCGCAGATTGAGAAGCAGTACCCTGACGAGTTCGCGCTTCGAGATCAAGAGAAATACCTGTACCGGTACCCTGGTGGGGAGGTGAGATTTCCCCTCAGGTGGGGTGACTGTCCAGCCCTCTGCTGGGGGTTTAGCTTTAATTTGGGGAAAGGATCAAATGGGACGTGTTGGGTCTAGAAAGGGTAGTCAAACCATCATGTAGTTTTGTCCTCCGGCTTTGGGTCACAGTGTGTTTAATTCAGCTTAGACAGTTGAACATCTCATTAAGATCTCTGGGGAAAAGGGTGCCAGGATGTCTTGTGTGTTGATTAATTGTAGAATCAGCATCTTCTTTTTTACTTCTTCTTTTCGTTCCACTCTCTCAGCCCCACCCCAACCCAAGCAGGTGTAGGCCCCTGAGTCAGTCTGTGGGGTGTGAATGATCTCCCTGTCATCTTGCGCATTTGAGGCTGTTCGCTGGCCTGAGGGCCTTCGTGGTCTAGAGCCATGGGAGGCCCAGGTAACTAAAACCAATGGCAGAGGTCCAGGAAACCCCTAGGAGCCTCTCGTTGCCTCATGTGCTGCCTGCTCATCTGTGGGAAGGAAAAAAGACACAGGCTGAATTCACATTTCCTCTTTTTGACCTGTAGCTTTCTCAATCTGAATGTTGCTCTTGAAAGGTCTGAGGATTCTCAAGAGATCATGGGGCTGGGGGTAGTTAGCGGGCAACGCAAAGTTGCTGACCCTCCAGGAGGAAAGCCAGCTGGGGAAGAAGGAGAAGTAGCCTCCTGACTCAGGAGCCAGCCACCGACTTGGCTGCCAGCCTGTGCCTGGCCCCCTACCAGTCGGCCTCACTTCCCCCACAGTCGTACCAGGACCTGGTGCAGCGGCTGGAGCCTGTCATCATGGAGCTGGAGCGTCAGGGCAACGTCCTCGTCATCTCTCACCAGGCTGTCATGCGCTGCCTGCTGGCCTACTTCTTGGATAAGGGTGCAGGTGACATTTGAGGGAAGGGCCGGGGACACATTCATGGGGAGAGGACTGGACTAGGGGCAGCACAAGGATCCTGGGCAACAGAGCCTCCCCGTCTTCTACTCAGAGCGGGGTGCATTCTTCGGACAGCATGTGGGGCTCCTAGCAGCCACTGGGCCAACTGCTCGCTGAATTGACCCCTCTGGTACAAAAGCCCCCAGTGGAGAGTGGCCGCTGCTGGAGCTCCTTAATCCTGCTTGGCTAAAGGGCCAGTGTTCAGCCGTCCCTCCTGGCAGGATCAGAAAAGTGGTTGAATGTTCGCGGCTTGTTATTTGACTCCAAGGAGGGTGGTGTTTTAGAAGCATCTTCATCCTTTGGATTCATCATAGGACAGTTTCTGGGTAAAGCCATAAGGAAGTTGCTGGCTTTTCTGACCCTTCCCTTCCCTTCCTGATCTATCTGAGCTGCTGGGCAGCCTGCTAATGGGCCTTAGGTATACCCAGGTGGGCCACGATCTTCCCTTCCACCGGGTGCTGGCTACTCACTCTTGTTTTGCCTGCATGGAAGGATCTGAAATGGCTTGCTTTCCTTCCTTAGCCTCTTAGTAGCGTGGGCAGCTTCTTTGGTGGCCATCCTATTAATTGTCTGGGGCTTAGGGGAGGTACTGTACAATTCTAGGTCAGGGTGGAGAAAACTCATGAGCTCCTTAGATTCTCCCGCTAACTTGACCTTAATCCATAGTACTAAGAGACGTCTCTCACCTTTCTCTTTTCTTTCTCTTTTCAGATGAGCTACCATATTTGAGGTGTCCCCTTCATACCATCTTCAAACTTACTCCTGTGGCCTACGGTAACTATGATCTTAGCAGCTGGGCAGGAGGTGGGGATTGAGACAGTCAGGCTATTTGATTTTTCTCTGAAGTTTGTCTGGAAGTTCAACTTTATCTTCCCTGTATAGCAGGGAAATTCCATCAGTGCTTTCCATTTTTAAAAGGATGTATGGGGGTGCCTGGGTGGCTCAGTCAGTTAAGTGTCTTCTTCAGCTCAGGTCATGATTTCCGGGTCCTGGGATTGAGTCCTGGGATCAGGCTCCCTGCTCAGTGGGGAGCCTGCTTCTCCCTCTGCCCCTCCCCTTGCTCATGCTCTGCATCTCTCTCTAGTAAATGAAAAAAATCTTTAAAAAAAGGATATATGTACATATAGGAATATATACATTCTTTTATGGTATGTTTTCCATACTGAATCTAAGGAATTTTCTTGGAGATTTTTTCCTGAAGGCTTTCTCTTTCCTCTGCTTCCTCAGGATGTAAAGTGGAAACCGTTAAACTCAATGTGGAGGCTGTGAACACGCACCGTGACAAGCCAACCGTAAGTACTTTCCCCAGATGAACATGCAGGCTCCCTGCCACCTTGAGTCTTTGAACCTTTGACATCGCAAGACTGGGGTTTTGTTTATGTACAAAAGGGGAACACATCCAGAACTCATGTCCTATGTAGTCTGCTTATTTCCAAAAGGAAGAAATGTTGGAATTACTGCTTTTTAAAATTAGTCCCTCTTTCATGAGTCTTAACCTCGAAAGTTGGCTCCTGGCAATCCAGTTAAATTTGGGAAGTGTTTGGCCGAAGTCAAATACAGATTCCCCCTCCCCCCACCCCGGGAGTGCTCCCTTTAGAAAGTAGGACCCAGAAGAGCCTATAAGGTGGGGTCAAGAGGTATAGGGTTTATTTCTAGGTCTGTCCTGATGACCTGTGTGATCTTAAGTAAGCCCCTTCCTTTTGTGGGTCCTCCTTCCTCCTTTGGAATGTGATGCTCAAGGAGCTTCTCCTTCTACAACCCTTTAGCTTCCTGGGACTAGAGCTAAGGCCATGGCCCATGTCTTAGGAGAGACTCTGTCTGTAGAGGAACAGGAGTGGAGGAAACTGTTGTGGTTACAAGCATTATTTAACCTTTATGAGTGAGCTTTTGGCTTGGCTTTCATTTGTGTGGTGTCCCTCCATTTCCAATCAGAACAACTTCCCCAAGAACCAAACCCCTGTAAGGATGAGAAGGAACAGCTTTACGCCTCTGTCCAGTTCGAATACAATAAGGCGTCCAAGAAATTACAGTGTTGGGAGCCGGCCCCTCAAGCCCCTCAGCCCTCTCCGTGCCCTGGACACGCAAGAAGGGGCCGACCAGCCGAAGACCCAAGTCAGCATTCCGGTGGTGTAACCGTGTGTCCCCTCCAGGCTTGGCCTCCTGCCCTTGTCACTAAGCACCAAGGAGTCATTTAACTTTCAGCCCCGACCCCCAACACCCCACCAAGGATCTTAACACAGAACGTGAGCTCATGTGTTTCCAGACCAATCTTAGCGGTTCTCCAGAGTGAAACATGTCCCCAGCCAGGGGCAATTTGACCAGCGGGTGTTTTAGGACACGTCCTCAGTTGGGGTGGTCTGGAGGAGGAGGAAAAAGGATACACTCCCCTGGGTGCTTAGCATAGCTGGGTCTGAGGTTAAGCCTGCCGCATAGACTTGGTTCTTGTCCCTGGTGTCTAAACTCCTCACGTCCTTGTGTTGGTAAATTGGGGGGCGGGGCGGAGGGGGAGACAGAAGCCCATTTTTCCTTCACCTTTGTCTCTTTGAGGTGTGCTTTACTCACAGTCCTTACTTGCCTGCTTTGTTCCCCCCTTGCTCACCTGCCCTTTGGATCGTCCAGTGTGGTGCATGGCCTTGTCACCGTGGTGTCTGTTGAGGAGGGAAGGGGTGGTCGGCGAGAGAGCAGTCTAGGCTCTGTTGGTGCTCCCTGCAGGGGGCCTCAGTGGATCCAGACTGGGGGAGCTTTTTTTCTTTCCCCTCTCCTTTCCTCTCAAGCCAGGTCCTGAAAGGGTCAGCCCAGGCTGCAGACCATCCACAGATGCTCTGGGGCCTGCAAGTGGACATAGGGTGAGAGCTCGTGCCTCCTTTCACGAGAGCCAGTGCTAAGTCTGCGAGGCTCTGGGGGACTTGGGCCCGAGGATGTGCGAAATATCTCGGTTGGTATTATTCACATCAGGAGTGAGACATGGGTCTTTCTGGCAGCGGTGGAATGAGGTTTAGGAGAATAGGATGTTCTCTGGCTCTTGCAGGGCTCTCGTAGGACGGTCATGTCTTTTGTCAGTGGCTCCCAGCTTTGCCAGCCACAGCACCTTTCCTGCCAAGGCCAGTGACCTCTGGGGCTGTTTAGAAGGACAGAGATTAAAGAGTCACCACTGACACTGGAATTGCTCAGGGCAGGTGGCAGAGAAGAGTTCACTAGAGCTTTTTATTTTCCTGTAGTGTTCAACACTCTCCTCTCTACCTTAAAAAAATTTTGCATGAGCAAAGTTGTGTGTGTGTGTGTGTGTGTGTGTGTGTGTGTTTCCCTAAATGTGGAAAGACCTGGCCATGAATTTACTCTCTGTCACTGGTGTATTCTTTTATTTCATGTTGGTGTCCAGGAGTCTTTGGGACCCTGAGGGGTCTAGCTCTTAATTATCTGGAATTGCCTATTCACTTTTGTCATTTTATTTTCTCTGTAGGGTTAACCAGGAAACATTTAGAGCAGGGGATTCTTAGCTCCTTGGTGCCCCCCCCCAGTTCTGTACATAAAACATGAATATATGTGCAGTTTTCTTTTTTTTTTTATGTGCAGTTTTCTGAGAGAGAAGTCAGTTTGCTCATGAGATTTTTAAAAGTGATGGAATGAGTCTCTACCTTAAAGTTACCAATTGTCTTTCAGAGGAAACCAGAGAGAGCAAGTGACCTATTTGCCAAGGGTCTTTTTGTTTGGTAATAGAAGACCTTTTCTCATGGTTCTCATCCAGGAGCACTCATTAGAATCCTCTTTAGAATTTTCGAAGCACATACATGCTCCAGTCCACTCCAGGCTTAATACGAAACTTCTGGGGTTGGGGTCTGGACATGTATGCATTGAAATAACTTCCCTGAAGATTCTGATTCATATTCAAGTTTAGCTGTGGGGAGAAATACTTGGACTAGTTCCTTGGACAGATCATTAACCTAAGAATTCTGAATTCCTTTTGGCTCTGAAAGGACAATTCTCTAGAGTTAGACGTCTGAGCAGATCACAGTATCACACCACGTGACCCCCTTGAAGGCAGGCTGCTGTGTTTTAGAGGGTTACTCTGGGTTCTCGTTCCATCTTTAACTTTCTACACTGCATGGTGATGTGGAACAAATCGCTGGGTGAGGAAGTGTCCTCGGGTAATCGCTGGGAGTGTTCAGCACTCTGGATAAAGGCACAGAGATAAAACCAGTAGGATATAAAGGTTATCATCACAGGCAGCTGACTTGTGACCTTGAGTCCTTCATTCTTTTTTATTTTTTTAAGATTTTTTATTTATTTATTTGACCCAGAGAGAATGAGATCACAAGTAGGCAGAGCAGCAGGCAGAGAGAGAGAGAGAGGAGGAAGCAGACTCCCCGCTGAGCAGAGAGCCCGATGCGGGGCTCGATCCCAGGACCTTGAGATCATGACCTGAGCCGAAGGCAGTGGCTTAACCCACTGAGCCACCCAGGCGCCCCCCCTTCATTCTTAAGTCCCAAGTAGGGTAGGACATCACAGTGTTTCCAGTGGCTGCTTGCCAGCTTCTGGTCCTCAGTGCGTCTAACCTGCTGTTCCTGTTTGGCCACTATATTCTGGGTACAGGGTGTCTTTGCGGGGCTTCAGGCTGGGTGGGGGCGCTGATGGTGATCGGATACATAGAATTGGAAGAAAAGGTCGTTGCCCTGAAGAAGGTTATTTTTAGAGACAGGGTATATAATTTATAATAAATGAATTTTTGTGAACGAGCAACACATTGAGTCTGTAACTGTGGGGCATTGAAGTAGAGTTCAGATTCCTTCAGACTAAAGGGGGGTGATGGGTGAGAATCCCCCCACTCCCGGTAAGAATGAGATGTGGTCTAGGCGGTATGTGGGGTGCTTTTATGAGGTGGCTTCATCTAACCTTCCTTGGCTGGCAGCACCCTTAGCCCAAATGATTATTCATTCAGACCCCCCCCACCCCCACCCCTGTAAGAATCATTCAGAGCTGGGACGCCTGGGTGGCTCAGTTGGTTGGGCGGCTGCCTTTGGCTCGGGTCATGATCCCAGCGTCCTGGGATCGAGTCCCACATCGGGCTCCTTGCTCGGCGGGGAGCCTGCTTCTCCCTCTGCCTCTGCCTGCCACTCTGTCTGCCTGTGCTCGCTTGCTCTCTCCCCCTGTCTCTGACAAATAAATAAATAAAATCTTTAAAAAAAAAAAAAAAGAATCATTCAGAGCTAAGGAGTGACAAGCAGGAGCATTTTTATCCAAAGACTTTGGATTTGGGCTGTGCATATTCTTAATGAGAGGAGGATTTTCTAACTCATGAGCATTGTGTTATCCTGTTGTAAACCACGGCGGGAGCCACAGGTCACTGGGGTGTTCACTGTGGCCCTCAGCCTGCTCCTTATTTTCCCACCCTCCCCCTGTGCTAGTTTGCTTCTCCCAAAAGAGGAGCCTGAGGTAGTCTTTTTAGTCTCAGGGGCACACAAGAAATTAGAACTTGACTGTAGCATTCTTCAGTTCTAGAGCAAGAGCCCTCCAGAGAAGTTTCTGCAGGAAGAAGCCAGGAGGATGGCACAGAATGGCATAGAGCTCTTCCTCCGAATTTTAGAGACGTTCTACTTTCTATCTTTTCTATCCTCCTCTTCCTTGCTTACTGGAATGTGTATCGGTAGCATCTGCACACTGCTCTAGTTATGGCTACATCACAGATTCTACAAAGAAAGGATGGATTCCAGGGCAACTTTTGCTGAGGCTTTTGGTTTCATTGTGGGAGAAACAGGTGAAGGCTTTAGCATTTCATCTATTAAATTATTTAATCTAGTAAATGGGGAAAGGAAAATCCCTGTATATTTTATTTTGTTGCTTGGAAACTGAGTGATGAATTTTGTGACACACTTGAAAGAGGAATCTGAAGCAGATTTAGAGAACTAGCTTCGCTTGTCTCTTAATCCTCAAATTAGAATTTCATTCTTATTCATCTGTATTGTCTTTGGTTTTGTTTTGATAACGGGATTGTTTTACATTCAGCTGCAAAGTAGAACTAGAAAATCTTAAAAACATGCATTGTGTAGGGGTCTGTCCTATCTTACTGTCTCGGGGTTTCTTTGTTTGTTTCTCCGCCAAGGAGTTAGAATTAGAAATACATGTCTGTGTTCTCAGGCTGAATGGACGAGTGTTTCCTTTGAGGTTCTGGTGTTCCTCTTTGCACCCCATAAATGGATCTGCAGAGGCACCTGTATTCTCAAGAAATGTGACATAACTTTGAAAATAAATCCATCTTACGGTTTTTCTCTGAGTAGGAGGTCTAGGTTCTGGAGAAATTCATTGGTGCTTGCGGTAGCGGAAGGAGAGAGGGAAGAATGTCTAATGATGCAGAGAACTATATTATATCTGCGTTACGCAGACTTTCGGACATTCCATTGTTTCTCCTGAGTTCAGAAGCCATGTTGTTTTTGTTTTCAAGAAATTTGCTCAATTTACCCGTGTTTCCTTGCACGTATTTTGACATGGTCATGTTTTAAAATATTTTAATTTAAAAAATCTCTAACTTGAGCCAGGTTGTGACATTGGCAGGATGGATCTCTGACTTCCCAGAGAGGTGTTAACAGTCATTGGAAGTATGTCCAGGGATTTAATATGGATGCAGAGTGTCCGGAAGACTGTATCTAGTAGCATCCACGTGCTTATCGACTGGCAGGCCCCACGCGAGTCTGTATGCTGACTGGCTGACAGACTCCAGTAGGGTCTTGCAATCTGACCATCTCTTTTCTAATTGTACCACTTAGTAATATAGGCATATTATTGTAATTTTGTGTCTGTTGCATGTGTCCTACAAAGAAAAGAAGTAAACACTTTACCTTTTTTTTCAGGGGGAAGTTCTATACTTAATGATTTTTAGTAGACGTTTCTTTTAAGAGTAGCAGCCAAATTCTTCTCATCATTTTGTAAAAAACGAAGGTTGAACTTCACGTCTGTGTGATATCTTGTAAACTTGGTGAAGGAACTACCTCCTCAAAGCCAGAAATGATTACCTCTACCTGCATTCGTTCCTCCCACGCCCCCACTTCCAGGCAGGGTTTCCCTTTCACTGTGTGCTGATGAGCCTTCTGTGTCTTCAGCTTCCCTGTCACAGGACAGAGCCGTGGCTAATGCTGCTGTTTTCAGTCTGCCATGGGTTTGGCTTTTATTCATAAAATCTAATAAATAAAAATGCAAAGGAAATTTTGCATTTAAAAATTGATCTTAAGAGTTGCCAAAGGTATTCTTTCCAGTCAGCCTTTCACTGGGGATCTAGGACCAATATTTATCAACTCAGTGTTTTTGTACTTGAATTGCTTGTATACATTTTTTTTATTGTGTTGAAATAACAAAATCCACTTGTTCCGATATGGTAATGGTTTTACTGTGGCAAGAGCAAAAGACTGATCACCAGCTGTGGCCCTTGGAGGGGGTTGGAAATGGTTGAAGGGAATGGACTGAATTGGGAAGTCACGTACTAGAGTTATCCTGCAAATCGATTTCCTAGGCACAGCTCTGGTGAAAAAGGAATGTGAGCCCTTACCAGCATTCTGATTTAATCTGGTGACATTGATATCAAAATGTGCCACTCAGAGCCACATAAGGTGTGTATAACTGTATTTGAAATGTGCTTTTCTGTGTGTGTGTGTGTGTGTGCGCGCGCGCGCGTGTGTGCAGAATGGGTAAATAAAAATGTTGAGTAACTTGAACCTATGAGAAGGCTTCTGGGTTTTTTGTTTTGTATTTTGGGTTGTGTTCTCCACGCACTCCCCTACCTCCGAAACTGTCTCCTGCTGCTCCATGATTGGGCCTCATTGGAGCCAAAGCCAGTTGGCCACGCCAGGGGAGTCCTTGGTATGGGCATGGCTCTCTTCCACCACCTTCTGGGAAAGATGGGAAGGACGTTATGGAAGGCACGTAGAAGTTGTGTGTACTTTTTGGCGCCTCTACAAGAATTAAGAAAAAATTACCTTTGCCCGAACCATACTATGAATCCCGTTAACAACATGTAACTCATTATCATAAAGGAAAAAATATGGAGATCTCTTAGAATTTAGTGGGCTGTTCCTTCTAAAACATGACTCGCCTGTTTTCTAAAGAGCTTGCAGTCAACTGAATCCGGGACAGGAAATATGGGTGGAACTGTGTCACCGCCTCACGCCTCATTCGTGTCAGCCTGGCAAAGATCGGGAGCTCCTTAGACATGCAGCCTCTGGGGCCTCGTCGCGGGGTCCCTGAATCAGAATCGCCACCTTAAAGGGATGACCAAGTGATTCCCATGCACACTTAATTGACACTTGAGAAGCACTCCTCTAGGGGGAGGAATTCCTCACAAAACACTCGGTCTCAGTTTATGGGAAATCAGTTTATGATTTGTGCTCTGACGACCTTCAGAAGGTCTGAGATAGCTACAACCGTAGAGACCCTCCTCAGAAGCCAAGTAGCCCCTGACTGCAAAGCCATTTGGCCAGCATGGTCTTTTGGCTGATAGTAGCCTACGTGCTCTCCTTTTACCACAGGATTTCCTGCAGCTTCTGCCTCCTATCTTGGGTGTATAGCTTAGTGCCCGGTCCAACATGGTTACAGAGGTCGGTTTCTCAGGGAAAGGAGCCTGTGACTGTACTGTTGGAGTTTGGTAAAGGGTAAAGGGGTGTGTGCCCGCACGACCGAGGGTCCGTGCATGTGTGCGGAGGTGGGGCTGTGGGCAGTGGGGGGCAGCGGAAGGGTGGGCGAGGGCTCTGCTTCACTTTGATTTGATTTTGGCGGTGGCATAATTGCTTTCTCTCTCTGGCTCATAGGCAGAGACGGGGTTGGCTGTGCACAGGCACTCTTCGGAGTCCCTCACACCGCTTTCCTGATGACGTAAAGGTTGAAGCCAGACCCCGCCAGGATCTACTACAAGCCTGTGGATGGCAGCCCCCCGGGGGCTCTATCAGGAAGTTAAGCTGGGATTGGACATTTGAGGCCACCAAAATGAGGCCTGGAAAAAGCATTACATTTCTTCCCCTCATGCCTAATGGGAATATGTGTTACACGGGAAAACTTAAGTGCCCTGTGCCTCAAAACATCTAACAGCCCGACCCGCGCAGTTTGTATGATCTCTTTGCTGTGTGTGACCCCAGTTGGCCAGTCTTGTTCCTTTTCGGCCTTTAACTTCCTACCTGCGATTGTATCCCCGGCTGCCTGTTCTTTTCTGGAGCGCACATGGCACCTCTTCAGACTTGTTTCCGAGTGAGAGGCCGTTCTGTGCTGTAAGAGCTGGTCTCTGCGTCCGTTCCGGCGAGCAGGCTAAAGGACCTTATATATATGTTAGCCGTCCCTTTTTTTTGTCACGTTGGAAACGAGACAAATTCACCAGGTGTGTGGAGGGTATCTGAGAAATTCAGTCCCTGAAATGTCTCTTCTGCAGTGGTGGAAGAGGGCGGTGTCAGCTGCCTTTTCACAGAGAGAAGTTTTTCCTTATTCCAGGCCCTGTAAGGGCAGGATCTGACTGCAAGACTCCCCAGAATGGGTCCCCGTCTGCAAAGTACCCTTCTCCGAAGTAGCTACTGTGTTTCCTACCTGATGCTGCGTCCCCTCACAGCGGCAGAGGGAGGCGTCATTCTCCAGTGGCTGGGAATGAGGGTTGGAGAGAAAAGTAGGGCGCTATTGACAGGACCCGAAGAAGTGAAGAGGGTTCCTTGGGAATCAGCTGTACCAGGGAGTTCTTGCTTCAAACCAGGTTCAGGGGGGCATGGCTTTCTGTGGGGTCTGTCACTGTGATGCGGCCTCTACGAGAGCTGCGGATGTGGCTTCGAGAGCAGCTGGTCTCCTGATGCCTGCCTCTTAGCTAATTGTCACTAGTGGGGTCTCCTGGTCATTTACGTAGAACACTGGGGCGGGGGGTGGGCAGGGGAGACCCGAGTCCTTGAGGCATCCGTCATTTGGCTTCCTGTGAAGATAAGCCAGGTAATTCTCTAGATCAGTGTGATTCTCTGTCAATGTGATTTTAATGTCAATACTCCAACTGAGGGTATAGAAGCTCCAAAAGATAAATATCTTACAAGCAAAATTCTTTTTTTTTTTTTTAAGAATAGTAAGTTTTTTAGTTTTTTAAATAACTTTTCCCTTTCATGCAGATACCCTCTTGCTGGGCAAGAGGGTAAGTAACAAGAAAAGTAGTGAAATGCATTTTTTTCCCAAATGGTTCTTTTATACTGTGGATGATATGGGGCTCCCTTACCTAAGATGTGAGGAGCTGGGCTGCGGGCAGTTCAGCATCCCGGAACCAGGAACTTATTTTATACGCACAAAGCTGCCTTCAGAAAGGCTCCTGACTCTGCTCTGTAGCAGGGGATTTTCATCTGGCCTCTCTGAGCATGCAGGACTGTCACTATTGTGTTCTTGTGCTGCGGGTTTCTTTCTGCATCTAAACGCAGTGTCTGTTGATGATCAGATAATGTTTTTACTTAGTTATTTATTCATTCATGTGTGATATTTTTAAGTCCCATGTGAGTGTTTGCATGTGTTTGATCAGAATGTAAGTTAATTGGTGGTGTCTGTTTTTTGGTAGAAATTGAGGTAGTTTGAGATTTTAAGTGTGATGTCCATAGTATTACCTTAAATTAAATTTCCAAGGTCTAGGTGTCTGTCTTCTGTAAAAGGATGGCAACTATGTTAAGGCACGGCGGATTTCTTTTGAGTACTTTTTTTCTCGTTAATTTATATTATAAGTATCAATGTTGATAAGTATCAACAAGATGCATTTCTCTGGAGAGAAGTTTATCTCCTGGATAAATAAAATCATGCTAAAATATGTCAGTAATCTGTATTTCTTTGTAATAAGAAATATAATAAAAGTTATTTTTAATTTAAAGATGTAATTAATTTTTGAAATCACCACAAAATGGGATAACATTTGGTACATTATACATACGCAAAATGTTAATAACATCATGCAAAATGTCTTTGAAACTAACTTCTTGACAATGATTCTCAAAATCTTAGATCATATGTATATTTCCAGCTGGTGTTTGAATTGGTGACTCCTGCCTTTATCAAGTTATAGTGGCATTTCAAAATGATATCAGTGGGATCATTATTGCCATATACTATTAATTAAATGAATTAACAATGAATTTAACAAATCTTTAATGATCATCAGTTGGTTGTTATATGGTGAGTAAAACCCAGTCCCTGTTCCCTGTCCTTAGAAAAGATCTCCAAGCACTTTTGCATGTGTTAGTCATACCCAGCCATCAAGCCATCATTTGTAGAAGGATAAGCACATCTGGGCTCATTCTTACTTCACAAATAGGTGAATGAACACCCTTATTAAGAGACTTACCTTGACACTGATGGAGTTCTTGTCAAAGCCCATACCTCAGAACAAGGTAAATGATAAGAAGTGTAACAGTGAGGGCCCAACAAACATACAACATGCTATTTTTAAATCTAGCTAGAAACTTCATAAAGATAGCAGAATTAGAATGACTCCTTAGAGAGTACTCAATTGTTGGGTGATGGTGGTCACTATTTGGCTTATTTCTGTAGCCTTAATTATTCCCTCATGCCTTCAGCCTCTCCAGGATCTTTCCTGGGGACTCTCTCTGAGGAGGCTGGTCTTGCTAGCTTGCACTGGTCGGTGACAAGCCCACTGGCATTTCCGGTGGCAGCAATGAGCAATGGCCCATCACCATGCTTTATGGTCTTGAAGTATTCCCACCATCCAACCTACATTCATTGTCTTGAACTCATCTGAGAATTTGACAAAAGCTGAGGCCCCTTTCCCTGACAAAAGGTAGATACACGTCACTTTCACATACATCCCGACCTCAGGGTACCAAAGCAGGAGTTAGATGATAATGTACACACATATCCCATCTCCCTTTCTTTTCTTTGACATTAAAAAAAAAAAAAATCCATCCATTTGATACTAACTTCTTTAAGCAGAGGGGAAGAATTTGTGGGATTCTGAAATGCTTACTTTTTAAAACCAGACATTGTAGAATATTTAGAAATTTGAATGGATTGCAACAAGGATAGCTTCACTAACCTCTGGGGTAGCAGGGGCAGGGGTGTAGGGGGTGATAATTTCTTTTAATCTCAAGGCACCTCAAGGCATCTGGTGCATCTTTTGTGCTCATTAAGCCAGTGTCACACCATTCCCGTCACTACAGGCAGGACACCTCACTTCCGAGCTCCCTTCTGAATTCCCAAGGGCACCTAGATACCTTCTTGGTGGTATGCTGTACCTTCCCTGTGAAGACTTGGTCAGATTCCAGAGACCAGCTTCTCCTCATGATTAAAGGAAATAATTTCACAAGCACAGGACGCCCTGAGAAGCAGTGTTCCAGAGCTAATAGGGCCTTGCCTCAAAACGGGTAGTACCTTCACTGAGCATCCAGGCTACTTTCAGAGAACAGGTTTTTTAGTCATTTGGATTTTCTTCCTTAGTAACCCTCTTACCTTATTTTACATTCAATTTTCATGCCAGAGTGTCTCCTCTTGTCCTTTGCCTTTTCAGATTTTGATGGAAAGGGAAATCTATCTGGACACAATAAAGTCTATTAACCATTCTTTTCCAAATTTAAATTCATGGGTCACTTTACTCAAACCCTGGTAGAGCCTTCTTTTTTTTTTTTTGCATTGATCAGTTTCTCAGATTAGAAGATGAAGGTGCCAGCTATCCCAGAACAGCAGCACCTTTTATGTGACGGGAGGTAACTCTCCCCTGCAAGGTGGGTGGAGATCAGCAGCCTAGGGCAGGAATGGTGCTTCCTCCGTCATCTCAGACCTTCTGCCCTGCAGTCCTTCTGTGCTTCTATCATGTAAACTCATCATCCTCAGAATGTGTTGGAGTCTATCCGCTAGTACCATGTAGCTATTCGAGCTCCAGGAATCCTGTCTCCATTTCAGTCAGCAGGAAAGAGCACAAAGGCCACACTAACTTCTTGCCATCATGCATGTCCATCTTGACTCACCATCAAAGCTCATACTATAGTGTTTCATGAACAATTAGGGCTTTAAAAAATTTCTATGAGATTTAGTCTCATGTAATCTGCACAAAGGCTAGTTTTCTGGCCCAACTTTTTCTTGGTGAAGCATTCAGGAAACATCAACTAATACATAAAATCATTGGAAAAATATTTTAAATTTTTTCTGAAATGTCTTGACAAAGACCAAAGGGAATCTAATCATAACCTACTAGAGAATTTAAAGTCATCTTTTTCCAATTCTCTTAAAACCTTACACACACACACATGCACACGCACGTGCACACAAAGTTTAACTCCCCATACCTCCTGCCAGCCTAAGCCCAGTGGGCTTCCCGGCTCACTTCCTGATCCCTTCACGAGTTGTTGTCTGCTCTTGCTTTTGCTGAGAAAGCAAACCAGTCAGTACAACTTCAGCACTTTCCCTGTTACCTCAGTTCTCCAGAAAATCTGGATTGGATCAAATTGCCCCTCACGCCCAAAGGTCTAGAAGAGTTTGTGAATTCTCATTTATTAATTTTGCTAAGCCTGGACACTTGTAATAAAATGTATAATCCTAAAATCCCTTTTATGTAATCCCCCAATCCAAAAAGCTTTGAAAACAAAGTTTTCTTCCAATTTATTTGGCAGGAAAATATGACCTAAACTTTGTAAGGATATTTATAGTCTCTATATATCTCACTTAGTGTAAATATTTTTACATTTCATAGAGAAATAAGACAATATTATACATTATATGGTATCTTTCTAAAGCCCTAATCTAAATCTAAAATAAACCATTGAGATGAAGGATTATTTGCAATTGTTTCCTGTAGTAATGCTCTATTTTATTAGGAATTTAGGAGTTCCTCATTTAGGAATAAACAAATTCCTAATTTTAAGAGCAAGCAAAATTTTCTTTCACTATTTTAAAATCATTTATTGTACAAACATATACATTAGCTGTTGGAGAACTTACATGCTTCAAGAAATAGACTATGTGGTATGTTAAATAAAATTACTCCAAACCTAACAAGAGAGACAAAAAAGAAATCGCTGAAGAAATTTTTCCATGGGTAACTGAGTATTGTAGACCCTCTCCGGGGTTGTTGATTTCATGGGAGTAATTTTGATTGACTTTCTATTAATTAGTCTTTTTTTTTACAACTCTATAAGACTAGAGGTTCATTTGTAGAAAATGGATAGGAATGCAGATGATTCTTTTCTGAAAACAATGCAAATATTCCCGATAAGGCAAATGCATTTTGTCCAGTAGAGATTCAATAAATTTCTATCAGTTGGAAAAGCTCATTCCAAATATTATAGTTTGTTGCTACATGTGATATTAAACAGTTTTACATCAGTTAGAGAAGTCACTTCAGAAGAAGTCACTTTGACTTGAATATTTAAATCTCTGTTCCTCAAATTCTTCTTTGAATTAGTTGTAGCATCTAAATGTTTCTCTGATTAATGAGCTGAATAAAATCTTTGACACGTATTCATCATATATTTATATGAGTGTCATGTTATTTACCCTTTCGAGAACCACACTTTAAAAGGTGCTTGCAGAGGCGCCTGGGTGGCTCAGTTGGTTAAGCATCTGCCTTCGGCTCAGGTTTTGATCCTGGGTCCTGGGATCGAGTCCCGCATTGAGCTCCTCGCTCAGCAGAAAGTCTGTTTCTCCCTCTGCCTGCCGCTCCTCCTGCTTGTGCTCTCTCTCTCTCTCTGACAAATAAATAAATTAAAATCTTTAAAAAAATGAAAGGCGCTACAGGAACTCACACATTTGTTGAGTGAGGATAAGCTATGGAAAAACCATAAAGGCAGTATACAGTAAATGATAAATTATCGGTATGGATTTGAGGAGCTCTAGTAGAGTTTCCGTACGATTATGTTCTCTTTTATTTGTCCCGCATTGCTCTTATTTACCTACCAGACAATTCTGCTTTGCATCATGGAGTGCCTGCGAAGGAAATACACATGGGACAAGGCCCTCATGCTTGCGTTAACAGTCTTGTGTGGGAAAAAGACATGAACAAATCATCATAAAGTAATGATAACGGATGGAGAAGAGAAAAACGGTTAAGACCTTACTAGGTCCTTACACTTTATGTGTATTATGATGCTTTATATTATTTTATAAAAACCTAAAATTTTGGAGGAATTTTACCCCCAATGTTATCACTGGAGCAGGGACAACCAGCTAATTGCTATAATAGTCAGGAAGAAGAAGGTGGGAGACCCAAAGCAATTTCACATGTTTTAATTCCTGAGACCAAAGCTTTTCCCTCAACTCCCTCTTAGTTCATTTGGTTGATTCTGGACTCAGGCTAAACCCTGGCCCCCAAAGACCCACAGAATGGGAATCTGGGCGCAGGCCTGGCAGATGTGGACACGGTGTTAATAATACAGGACGCTGGAGTTTTTTCTCAGGTTTGGACATAATCAGGATCAGCTCCTTGCTGGGAAGCTGTAAATCTGGGAGGTCAGAGATAAGGTGAGGTTAGTTCACTTCCTTGAGCTTTCCAGTTTTCAGAGTTCTGTGTTGCCAGGACACCTGGTATGTGACAAATGAAGGGGAGATGGCCCTCAGGGCTGGGTTTCAGTTGGGAAAGCACTACAGATCGGTCCACCTGCCCCCGCCTGCAAAGCTGGAGGGTGTTACAGAAGCTGGACTGTAAACACTAGCAAATATTGACAGAACTGAGGGTCATGGCTAAACCTTCTGGTACAAGTCTGTGGTCGCAGGATAAGCGTGCAGTTCACAGGAACTGGTCAACTAGATTTGCATCATGGAACCCTGGCAATTTCTAAAACCGAGTTTTAAAACTGGCAGCTTGTCAGCCTCTCCCCCGCTTCATGTTTCTGCAGAATCTCTCCCAGCTCTAATTTCCTCATAGCTGTTTGGATTTCCTGCTGTAGGACTTTTTTTTTTTTTTAATTCTTCCAAGGGAGATAAATCAGGACAACCTCTTCTCTAGGAGGGAGGTGGTTGGTATCCTAAGCTGTGTGAGAAGATCTGCTTTGATCCAAACCAGGTGTTGTCTGGTCTGTGTTCATTCCAGCCTGGGCCAAGCAACTGATCACAAGATGTTTTTTTGGTTTGTGTGCTATCTTGTGGTTGTGTGGCTGATTTCTGCCTCAGATGGTGCGTATGCTTAAGACTGCTTTATAAGCCACTTGATATCAGGTCTAAGGTTTTAATGAATGTTTAATCAATGAAATGAATTTCCTTTATTGGAAAATCTCAAATTGCTTGGCCTAATGCAATGTACTCAGAGGGGCTTAGTAAAATATATTTTTTTAACAAAATTTATTCTTTAACAAAAATTTTTTAACAAAATTTATTTATTTGACAAGGAGTAGGAGAGAGAGTGGGGCGGGGGCGTAGCAGAGGGAGAGGGAAAAGCAGGCTCCCCCCTGAGCAGGGAGCCTGATGTGGAGCTCGATCCCAGGACCCCGGGATAATGACCTGAGCTGAAGGCAGGGGCTTAATCGGCTGAGCTACCCAGGTGCCACAAGGGCTTAGTAAATATTTAATGATGATTCTGCTTTATGACATGGGTGGTTAACAGTTAACTTTCCTTTTCTGTTCTGGGAGCAAAAAGTACCAGTTTCAAAATATTGAGAGGTCTTATCTGTTATACACTCCAGGAATATTCTTTGGAAAGGGGATTGTTTCTTTAGAGGTAGATAACTTATGGTTGAAATTTTTTTTTAATTTAAAAGATTTTATTTATTTATGGCTGAGGTTTTTTTTTAATTTAAAGATTTTATTTATTAATTGAGAGAGAGTGAAAGCAAGAGAGATCATAGAGGGAGAGGGGGAAATAGACTCACCACTGAGAGGAGAACCTGATGTGGGGATCCATCCCAGGATCCTGGGATTATGACCCGAGGCGAAGGCAGTCGCTTAACTAACTGAGCCACCCAGGTGCCCCACTTTTGGCTGAATTTGAGTGAATCCAGTTACCCTTTTGAAAACAAAACTTTGGGAATTATTGGGAGGGGAGGGAAGTGGATGGACATAGACATGGAAGAGTATCCATAATCCAGCAAAAAGACACTTGGATGATGGTCTAACAGGGCTTCCGCATGGCACATGACATGTCAGGTGAATCTTTTTCCTTCTAACAGAGAGCTGTCCAGAACTTCCCTCAGTGGAAAATGGCATAATTGTTATAAAGGAGGTAGAAGGACAAATTCTGGGGACTTGCCTTTGTATCAAGGGCTACCACCTGGTAGGAGAGAAAACCTTATTTTGCAATGCCTCTGTGGAGTGGAATGCTCCTGTTCCCACATGTCGCCGTAAGTTTGATTTTCTTGTTTCTTTGTATGTCTTGTCATCCTACTGGATTCTTTCACATCCTACTTCTAGTAGGCCATGTTCAAACTGTATATGAAAAGAATTCTCGGGGAGCCTGGGTGCTGGAATCGAGCCCCGCATCAGGCTCTTTGCTCAGTCCTTCTCCCTCTGCAACTCCCCCTGCTTGTGTTTGCTCTCCCTCTCTCTCTCTCTGTGTCAAATAAATAAGTAAAATCTTTTTTTTAAAAAAGAAAGAGAAAATTCTCAATTTCTAAGAATTCATTTTTAAACTTTTTTTAAAAATTTATTTATTTGTCAGAGAGAGAGGGAGAGAGAGAGAGCAAGCACAGGCAGACAGAGTGGCAGGCAGAGGCAGAGGGAGAAGCAGGCTCCCTGCCGAGCAAGGAGCCCGATGTGGGACTCGATCCCAGGATGCTGGGATCATGACCTGAGCCAAAGGCAGCCGCTTAACCAACTGAGCCACCCAGGCATCCCTAAGAATTCATTTTTAAAGTGCTCGGGTGAAACGTCTCTTAGAAGCTACAGGATCAGCTCTTGCTCAGTACCGATTCCATTAATTGATTGAATTAATAGACACAATCAACCCTGCAGGAAGAAAAGAATTTCTTCCACATATTAAAACTACCTTTTTTGGACTACAATTTGTTTAATACTATACTCCTTTAAAATTTTTATGTTATAAAAAAAATCTAAACATATACAAAAGACAGAAGAGTAAAATCAACTCATACCTACTTGCCACTTATCTTCCACAATTACCCACATATTACTGATCTTCTCTCTTCTACAGTTCTGCTTTGCATTATTATTATTTTGAATTAAATATGTCATGTTGTATTTTATCCATTATATAACTTTTGAACTGGGAAAAATTTATGTTCTCAACTTACAAACGTGGTAACTGAGATCCAAGTGACTTGCTCAAGTTCACAACACTCATTTGTGGTGTCTGTAGAGACATAGAATCACTAGTCAATATCCTCGTAATTACTACTATTTTTAGGACTAGCTCGGTTTGTTCTCCAGACCAATATGTTTGTCCTTTATTTATATGACCAAAGTCATCTCTCTCTGCACTCTTTCCTGGGTTTTTTGTTTGTTTGTTTGTTTGTTTGTTTTTAACCTGAGAAAAGCAAAATGAAACAAAGTAAAACATGATGAGTGATGTGTACCTCTAGCTGGATGAGAAGGAAGGGAACACTTGCCTCAAACATAGAGTGAAGAGTTTTCAGCAGGGCTTGACAGGAGGATAAACACAATATTGATCATTTCCAGTTCTATGCTTAATTACTTCTCGTAAGTTCAAGTGCCAACTGTCACCCTTGTGCATGACCAAGAACTTTCCTGCTACTCTCAGGCCAACCTGCTCTTTTCACATCCAGCGTCGATAGGGTTTGGTACTATGTACTCGTGCAGTTTGCAGTCCCTATTAAAAAGCTCTGCTTTAGTTCTGATTTCTCAGCAAAGCCTGAGAAATTCTTGCCTTTGCAGGTGTCCTTTCAGATCACTTCCTGTTTTCTTCTTCAGCGGGCCACTGTTCTGACCCTGTGCTGGTGAATGGCGAACCCAGTTCCCTGGGTCCTGTCAATGTGAGTGACAAAATCACTTTTAAGTGCAATGAGGACTATATCCTTAAGGGCAGCAATTGGAGTCAGTGCCTGAACAACCACACCTGGATGCCTCCTTTGCCTGTCTGCAAAAGCAGTAAGTAGGAGAGAAATAAGTGTAAACCCAAAGACACTGAGCAGATAACCTCATTTGCTGTGCCTGGGAAGCTTTGGAAGCTATGAAGCAGCCAAGAAACAAGTGGGGCTCACAGAGCCAAGCCTCACCTTGAATGATGTGTTCCAGTGAAACGAACAACATCCAAACAATAAACCCCTTTCCCTCCCTTTAAATTAGGATTCCTGTCCTACTAAGTCCAACATGGGATAGTTTGGGGCATCTGACATTTTAAAAAAAAAAATTCATGATAGGAAAAAAAAAATTTCATGATAGGGGTGCCTGGGTGGCTCAGTGGGTTAAAGCCTCTGCCTTCGGCTCAGGTCATGATCCCAGGGTCCTGGGATCGAGTCCCGCATCGGGCTCTCTGCTCAGCAGGGAGCCTGCTTCCACCTCTCTCTCTGCCTGCCTCTCTGTCTGCTTGTGATCTCTGTCTGTCAAATAAATAGATAAAATCTTTAAAAAAATTTCATGATAATGACTTAAAGTTCTTACTTGAAGAATACACAAAAACAGGGGGCAAGAACAATAACTTATCCACTGGGAAATTACACAAAATAAGAGTTGAAAGAAAGTACCTCCTTCTAACACAGTAATTCACGACTCTCAGAGGGACTTAGTTGGATGTGTTTGTTGTTTGTTTCATGACTTTTACGTTTATGCAGACATTTTAAATAAACAAAAGCATACACACACATCGACACACATATATACGTACAAAAATGGGAATTTATGTATTTTTAATTGCTTGTTTTTGGTGTAACATAAAAATGGAAACCTAGTTCAGATCAGTATATGTGGCCCTATCTCCTGCTTTTACTTTTTTTCTATCTCCTGGCTTTTAAATAATAATGTAGATGTGCCATAATTTATTCCACATCTCTGTATTGATGAACATTTATTCTATTTCTGTATTTTTGCTATTATAATGCTGCAGTGAATGTTATATATATGTATACACATACATATATTTTTATGTCTATGCTATTATTTCTTTAGTCTGGATTCCTAGAATGATTGGTGGGTCACAGGATATACTCATTTGTCAAATATACTTAGAAGAAATTCTTAGAAATTCTACTAAAAATGTTATTCTTGGACACTAAATAATATTGAAAATCAATAGTATTACTTTCTTTTTTTTAAGATTTTATTTATTTATTTGACAGACAGAGATCACAAGTAGGCAGAGAGGCAGGTGGGGGGGGGAAGCAGGCTCCCTACTGAACAGAGAGTCTGATTCGGGGCTCGATCCCAGGGACCCCAGGATCATGACCTGAGCTGAAAGCAGAGGCTTTAACCCACTGAGCCACCCAGGTGCCCCAATAGTATTACTTTCTAATAATTATGAGATGAATACTGAAATGTAAAATAATTTCACTCATGAGACCTATATGAAAATTTACTGAAGGACATAAAATAATAAATAAAAGAAAAGATATGCCATGACCCTGGATGGACGGACTGGAATTACAATGTAACTCTGAGCAGAATTTTAAATTTAAAAATACAAAACAAAAAATTAAGTTTATTTGGAAAGGTACATATCTAACATTACAGATTTATTTAGTGAAAGACTTAATTTTTTAGAGCACTTCTAGTTTTATAATAAAAGTGAAGGAAAGGCACGGAGATTTCCCATATACTCCCCACCCCGCATGCACATTATCAACACCATTCGCCAGAGTAGTACCTTTTTTTTTTCCCAAGGATGAACCAATATTGACATATCATGATCACCCCAAATCCATAGTTACCTAAGTATTCACTCTGGGTGTTGTATATTCAGAGGGTCTGGACATATGCCTAATGGCATATAGCTACCATTATAATACCATACAGAGTATTTTTGCTGCCCTAAAAATCCTGTGTTCCATTTATTCATCTCTCTACCTTCCCTAACTCTCAACAACTGACCTTTTTAATTATAATAATATTGTTCAATTAGCCAGCATTTGGTACATCATTAGTTTTTGACGTAGTGTTTGTTTTTTTTTTTAAAGATTGTATTTATTTATTTGACAGACAGAGATCACAAGTAGGCAGAGAGGCAGGCAGAGAGAGAGGAGGAAGCAGGCTCCCTGCTGAGCAGAGAGCCCGATGTGGGGCTCGATCCCAAGACCCTGAGATCATGACCTGAGCTGAAGGCAGAGGCTTTAACCCACTGAGCCACCCAGGTACCCTGACGTAGTGTTTAACGGTTCATTAGTTGTGTATGAAACCCAGTGCTCATCACCCCACGTGCCCTCCTTAATATCTTTAAAATGTTCTGAAGGACATTTTGGCTGCTTCCAAAGTTTGGCAATTATGGATAAAGCTGCTATACATATCAGGTGCCAGTTTTTGTGGGGACATAAGTTTTCAACATCTTTGGATAAATCCCAAAGAGTGTAGTTGTTGGATCTTAAGATACTTAGCTTTGAGGAAACCGTCATACGGCCTTCCAGGGTGGTTATACCATCGTGCTTTCCCACCAGCGATGGAGGAGGGGTCTTGTTGCTCCACATCCTTGTCAGCATTTGGTGTCATGGGTGTTCCAGATTTTGGCCGTTCTCATAGTTGTGTAGTGGTATCTCATTGTTGTTTTAATTTACATTTCTTGATGATGTACACTCATTTTCCATCTGTATATCATCTTTGGTGAGGTGTCTGTTAAGGTCTTTGGCCCATTTTTTTAATCAAGTGGTTTTCTTCTTGTTGAGTTTTAAGAGTTCTTTGTATACTTTGGATAACAGTCCTTTATAAGATTTGTCTTCTGCAAATATTTTCTCCCAGCCTATGGCTGGTCATCTCATTCTCTTCATATGTCCTTCATAGCACAGAAGTTTTAAATTTTAATGAATTCCGTTGATTAACTGTTTCATGGATGGTGTCTTTACAGCTGTATCTAAAAAGTTATCCCTCCCTATACCCAAGGTTGTCTAGGTTTTCTCCTACATTATCTTCAAGGTGTTTCATAGTTTTGTATTTTACATTCGATCCTCTGATCCATTTTGAGTTAATTTTTGTGAAGGATATAGTAGATAGGCAGTTTAAAAACATGAACTAGGGGCGCCTGGTTGGCTCAGTGGGTTAAAGCCTCTGCCTTCAGCTCAGGTCATGATCCCAGGGTCCTGGGATCGAGCCCCACATTGGGCTCTCTGATCAGTGGAGAGCCTGCTTCCTCCTCTCTCTCTTTGCCTGCTGTTCTGCCTACTTGTGATCTCTGTCTGTCAAGTAAATAAGTAAAATCTTTTAAAAAAAATAAATAAAAAGTTAAAAAAATTAAAACACGAACTATAGTTAGCCTCTTTTAGGGAGTTTGTGGTTACTTAAAACATGCATATATAGGACACACAGTTAAATTACAAGCACATACCATCAACATTAGCTTGAACAAGTTTAAAGTATTTATTTCCACCAGCCTTTTCTGTTTTACTCTTTAAATTCAATACTTCCTATCCTCGCTCAGAAATGCAGAATTTCTTTTTGTGTCAGTTCATTGCCCAGTTTTAGGGGATGCTCCTGAGGTCCCTGGTTAAAGCAGATTTTTTTCTGTTTAGATGCAAGATCTATATCATCTCGTTCAGTTCAAAACTGTATGTTTAAAAGTCACCAAAAAAGCTGTATAAACTGGAGATCCTGAATCAATTCATTAAAATTCTTTTTCCTTTCCTCTATACAGCTTTTGAACTCAGTTTTTGATCTTTTTCTTTAATTCAATTAACATATAATGTATTGTTTCAGGGGTACAGGTCTGTGATTCATCAGTTTTATATAATACCCCGTGATCATTACAACACATACCCTCCCCAATGTCCATCACCCATTTACCCCATTTACCCCATTCCCCCAACCCCCTCCCATCCAGGAACCCTCAGTTTGTTTCCTATGATTAAAAGTCTCTTCTGGTTTGTCTCCCTCTCTGGTTTTGTCTTGTTCTATTTTTTCTCTCTCTTCCCCTATGATCCTATTTTGTTTCTTAAATTCTACATATCAGTGAGATCATATGAAAATTGTCTTTCTCTGATTGACTTATTTCACTTAGCGTAATACCTCTAGTTCTATCCCTGTAGTTGCAAATGGCAAGATTTCATTTTCTCAGATGGCTGTGTAATATTCCATTGTGTATATATACCACATCTTCATTATCCATTCATCTGTTGATGGACATCTAGGCTCTTTAAAAAGTTATTAACTGCTTGAAGAAAACACCTGTGTTGTAGAAAAATACAAAGAAAACATTTAATTACCTACAAACCTAATACTCAGAAATAACAGAATACTTTGATATGTAATCTTTAGGCTTTTTTTCTGTTCATATATGATTATGCATGAGTGTGTTTTACAAAAATAGTATTATATGCTGCTATTATAATTACATTTCCATTAGTATGTATTATTATAATGCATAGTATTATATACTACGTACTATACTAATACATGTTCTTTTATGCTTGCTGGTTTTGCTCAACTATTTGTTTTGAAGGTATTTATGTTTCCAGAAGTATTCACCGACATAATCATTCTTAATTTACCCTTTGATACTGATCCCCGTGTTTAGACTCATAATGTCAGAGCTCAAAGGGACTTTGGAGATAATATTATTTAAACTGCTCATCTTATAGCTTAGAAGAAAGCCAAGGACAAAATAATGGTTAGTGGAAGAGCCAGAACTGAAATTCACAACATCTACTACTTTGTCCAGCTCTCTTTATAGCCTCCTCTTGTTTGCTCCCCGCTATATTCTCCCTGTTTCTGAAGCTCTCATATTACACATTTCTGTCCCATGAGAATGTCAGTGTCCTTTTGAACTCAGACCATTTATCTCCTGTCTCAGGGAGTTACTTTTCCCACCTCTGCCTCTGGTTTAATTTCTTGATTCTTGTCCCTGACAGTCTCTGCAACATAAACTTCCCTTCCTCAAGCTCATGCCAATCAGAAAGCTCTCTCAAACAGTTAATGACTCAGAGGATAAGCAGGGGGAGGGGGTCTTTCCCACGGGGAGGGGATAAATACGATTTGACCAGAAGGAAATGAACAAAGAAAATGTCCCCAGATCCCACATGGATGGTTACACTTAGGGGGTGCTGTTAATTGAGTACAACTCATGAGTGTCACTCTTATACTCCTGTTTCTCAGGAGACTGTGGCCCTCCTGGGAATCCAGCTCATGGCTATTTTGAAGGAAGAGATTTCAACTCGGGATCTACCATTACTTATTACTGTGAAGACAAGTAAGTATATGCAGCAGCCATTCAAATGCAAGAACTTGCACATTGACCCATAGCATTGTTTTGGGGAATGACCCAGTCCATCTCACCTAATGCCCCTATGTCCTACTGCCTCAGCCATCTGAGCTCATTCTGATTTTCAGAGCTGCTTTAGCTCACTACCAGCTCTCCCCAAGCTCTAGAAGATAGACTGATCCCCTTATTTATCCTAGAGAAGATATTTAAAATGTATGGTTTTTCTAAAGAATCTTGGAATAAAAGCTCAAAGAAATATAGATCATATGGAACTGCAGAAAGAGTATGATTTATTATTCCAGTCTGCCCCCCAACAAATCTGGCTTCCTATTTGCAGTTACTTGAGTATATATATTCCTTAAAAAAAAAGAAAGAAAGAAAGAAAAAGAAGGAGAATGACTTAATACATCCTAATTGAAGTCTAACCTTAATTTAGACTACCTAATCACCCACCTTACAGATCTCCTACTCTTTCCTTGGCTTCATTTAGTCTTCCTACCTCAGGGTCATGTCTCCACATTAGCATTTCAGTCTTGTTATATACTTCTAGTGGACTTTGCAGTCAACTCTCATGTTTTTCTGATTAAAAGCTGTAGCTCTTTTGTTAGATTTATTTGAGGGTTATCTCTAGCTTTCCATTCCTTTTTAGAGGGTGGATAGCAGATGCTTTTTTAAATTATTGAATGATGATGTGATTCCTCCCTCTCCCTCCCCACCCAACAATTGTGTAAACACACATATTCAGAATTTCTCACTTCTCCATGTTTTATGGGTTGCATTGTTACTTGGGTCCTCTCTACCCCCAAGGAGAATGGTTTTAGTTGATTACTGTTTGGTAACACTGAAATCACTTAGCATGCATTAAGGCTCAAGGAACTGGATTCTATCACAGTAGAAAATACTGAAATACAACCATACAGAACCAGCATTGGTTGCCCAGTTTAGAAAGTGTTGTCGCCATTCTTTTTTTTTTTTTTTTTTTTTTTTTTTTTGACAGACAGAGATCACAAGTAGGCAGAGAGACAGGCAGAGAGAGGGGAGAAGCACACTCCCTGCCGAGCAGAGAGCCTGATAGAGGAATTGATCCCAGGACCCTGGAATCATGACCTGAGCCGAAGGCAGAGGCCTTAACCCACTGAGCCACCCAGGCGCCCCTATTGTTGCTATTCTGACTTCTGTTCAGGTACCACTTAGTGGGCACGCGGGACCAACAGTGCGTTGACGGGGAGTGGAGCAGTGCAATTCCCATCTGTGAATTGATCCAGGAAGCTCCCAAGCCAATTCCACAGACTGCGTTTGAGAAGGCACTTGTAAGTGGTAGGCTGTCGTCTGTCTTGTTCACAGTGGTATCTCCAGGGCCTGGCATCACTCCTGGTGCATGCTCAGTAGATATCTGAAGGGTTGTTACAAGGGGGCTCATAAACTGTTAACTCACATTTTTACATATATGAGTTCTCATTCACCACCATCATCACCAACACCTCATGAGGGCTTGTTGGTAGAAGTTACGGACTCATGGACTTTATAGAGCAAGCTTTCTAAGCTCGTGTCTTAGACTTACACATATTGCTGTGAAAAGTCTCTGAAATTCTTCTAGATTCTAAAAACCACCAATCAGGTCATTTTCATTGAGATCCCTCTTTTTGTTTATATCTATTGCTGAGATAATAATAAGTATATAAAAGCCAGAAGATTTAAGGAATTTATCATGTTGAAGACCTAGATTTGTATTTAAGCTGGCCAGGTTCTCAGCCCCCAGTCAGGGACCTAAGCACTACTCATTAGCTTCTGACTATACAGCTGGATCTCAGTTCTTAGGTTATAACTTAATTTTTTTTCCTTTTCTTTAGTTTGCCTTTCAGGAGAATAAAGAAATTTGCAAAGCCATAGAGAACTTTGTGCAAAGACTGAAGGAAAATGACTTAACAATGGAGGAACTGAAATACTCTCTGAAAAAAAAGAAAGCTGAGTTAGAGGCAAAAATGTCCTGACGTTGTAACTGAGCAGACTGGGTAATCTGGGTAATAGAAATACACCTAGGAATAAATTTTCTGTTGGTTCTAAGACTAGTTTTGGACTTTTCTCTCATTAGACTGAAACTCAACTTCATAGAAATCAACTGTAGTTGCATAAGCCACAGTGTGTGTGTGTGTGTGTGTGTGTGTGTGTCTCAGAATGTGGAAACACCAAGTGTGGCCATTGTCTGTTTAAGACCAGAATTAGCACGCCAATGGGGAGTGGAGGGTCTAATTTCCTGTCTGTAAGGAGAATGGGAAGCTCAGATCTCAGCTAAGGGTATTATGCCTCATATTTTAATGAGAGATGAATGGTGAGGCAAAACATAACCTCAAATTAGCCAAGACCTATGAAGCAAAAATTAACCTCTCATTTTGAGAAGATAGGTTCACAACAGTTACATCCTTGAAATGACCTGTTGAGACAAAAATAGAATTAGGACTTAAACCCTCTTTGAGTTTCCCCTATATCTTGTTTATGAAACCCAAATTTCTTAATCTTCTGCAGTAATATTGCTTACCACCTTTGGATGAAACCTATTCCTGCCAGGTAAATTTGAAATGGTGAAATATAAGTGAATATATTTTCTTTTTGTCTTTGTAGAGGGCAGAAAAAGCCAGAATCTTGAGGTAGGATAGGTTTTCCTATCATGATGTCATACTAAGACGATATGACAAACTTCTGTCTCTCGCTCTGACCTCTACCAAAAGACGGAGGAAATCTGGATGAAATACAAACAAAATACAAAAGAGCTTGAAATAATGGAATGTCCCTAGATGAAATTATGAGGGAGAATAGAAATAGGAATAAGAAACTCTCAAGTAACCCACTTTCTATTTATAGACCCAAGGCAGGTATACGTACGTCATTAATTCAGAGTGGTTAGAATGAAATAAACAACTTTCACAGAACAATGTGCTAGGGGAGCTCAGCTTCTAGGAGGAGGCCTTCTGTCTGGAAGGCAGGAAAATCGTTAAGAAGAGTCACAGTTCTTGGGCCTTTAAAAGTGAGTAGGATTGAGAGACAAAGATTAGAGAAGAGGATATTGCAAGTGGAAAGATTTGAGAAATGTAGTAAGAGCATCATAAAGAGCCATAAGCTTTTGAAACAAGTAAATCCACTCCTCAGCTTCATTTAACTTGAGCAAAATGATTTCTAATTTGAAGCTATTCCTTCTATTATTATATATATTGTCTATACTATAGAGACCTTGTGAACATTTGAAATGTCCAATCTTAGGAATGTTTTTAGTAAATTATGGCCCATCAAATGTAATGCAACCTCTTATTGTAATTATCAACAGAAAATCTTAAAAATATAATCCTAAGTACAAGTAGAATATAGAATATAAGAATTTACGATCGCATTTCTATAAAACCTTTCTTCTTGTAGAGGAGGACGGGGCAGTAACAGGCCCAGAGGAAAACAGGTATCTTAGGATGGTGAAACTCCAGGTGTTTATTCTCTTAAAGTTCTTAAAAAATTTTTTTTTAAGATTTTACTTACTTATTTGAGAGAGAGAGAGAGAGAGAGAAAGAGCATATGAGCAGGGGCAGAGGAGAGGGAGAAGTCGACTCCTCTGCTGAGCAGGAAACCTGATGTGGGGCTCGATCCCAGGGCCCTGGGATCATGACCTAAATGGAAGGCAGATGCTTAACTAACTGAGCCACCCAGTATCCCCAAGTCCTTTAATGTTTTGAATTGAGTTTTTAATAGTAAGTTTTAAAAAACGTGTTGTGCAGAAAGGCAGGAAAGATGGAGCCTGCTTAGGGAAATGGCAGATGGCCTGGTTTGGCCTGGATAAAGGATGGGATGTGATGAGAGAGAAGCCTGGACAGATACATTAAAGCCAGTTGGTGGAGCCTTTTAAAGGGGATATTAGAGAATTTAAACTTTATTTGGTAAACAGTGAGCAGAGATCAAGAAAAGAAATGAAAAGGACAGAACACAGATCTTGCTCACAACAATATGTAGTATGGGTAGAAGTAGGAAAGAATAGAGAGAAAGAGAAAGAAACCCTTTAAGAGCTATTGCAATAGACCACGTAGGAGACAATGATGATTGGAATTGGATGATGGCAGCAGAAACAGAGAAAGAAAGAGAATATCAGACACAAGAGACTTGGGAAAATCAAATAAAAACTTATCAACTCATTGAACATTGGATGATGAGGGAGAGGAAGGGTTTAAAGGTGAGTTTGAAATTCCATTCCTGGAAGCCTGGATTATTGTAGGGGTCAGAGGGTGAAGCTTCTGGGCAGAAAACGAGAAGTTCCCCTTTGGATGTGTGGCATGTAATGTACTTGTAGGATGTCTGATGGGCAACAAAAAATGTTAAGTCTGCATTTCGGAGAGTAATCAGAGATAACGAGGTGGTTATGGAGCGGTTTTCTTATAAGGAATAGTTAAAGCCATGACAGCGATTACAATAATTTTAAAGATAATGAAGAGAAAAATTTTTGAAAAGAAGAATCTGGGACATATCTATAGGAAGAGATGAGAAAGAATAAAAAGAGATAAGAACAACTAAGAAAGAGCATTTCATGAAAGAGGGGAATCAGAAAAGTTCAGGGTAATGGGAGCCAAAGGAGAGAGGTTTCAGAAAGGAGATTATCAGCAGTGTTTGGGGCTGCCAAGAAATCACGTGATGAGTTCAAGAAATCTTGGATTTGGAGATAAGGACTAGCCTGAAAGAGGTGTGTCCCTAAGGGCGGAAGAAGCCAGGCTGCAAGGCCGTGATGGGAGCGGCTGGGAGGGTTTAATAAGAAAGAGTAGGCAGGAAACCTAAGAAGTTAAACATCTTATAACAGAACAAAAATGGAATTTGAGGTTTTGGCAAGGTTTGGGGAACACTTCAGGATGAAAGATGCATTGAAGATAAGAAAACAAACAGATCTCTTCTGAAGGCAAGAGTGACTAGAAGAGGGGTATCCCGGTGGTTCAATCAGTTACTGCCACTTCCCAAGGGTGCAGGGGAGAAGAATGAGGCACCAACAAGTCTGCTGTAGGAGAGAGGGAGCAGAGGTCGACTGTGGAGAAGACTGTCGCCCAAACAACTCCTTAGTCTCATATTTATTGGAGAGTAGATAACAACCAACAAAGAAGCCGAACTAGGTTACACATTGACCATGAGTCTTGTAGATACGTGAGAAGAAAGGCCAAATATGCCTGGTCACATAGTACATAACTTAAGAGTTGAACAAGCCCATTCAAAGGGATGGTTTGATTAACTGCTGGTGATCTCTGGAGAAGGGGAGTTGACAGAGAAATGAAGCAGGCAGCGTTCCACCCTGATCTGGCGAGGCGTTCCCAGCTGCTCAGCTTCAAGGACCCATATCATCCTCTCCCCCAGAGGCCTGTTGTTAGTACATGTTTTTCTTAAGGCTATATTTAAGCATGATCAGTGACCAGTATAATTTCTCATGGGTTATATTTTAAGCAGTACATTTTTCTGAGGGATGGTTACAAGTTAAGGGTCTGCCTTGTGCTCAGGTCATGATCCCAGGGTCCTGCTCAGCGGGGTGTCTACTTCTCCTTCTCCCGCTGCCCCTCCTCCCACTCATGCGCGTGCTCTCTCTCTCTCTCTCACAAATAAAATCTTAAAAAAAAAAAGAGTGGCTAAGAGAGAAAATGTGAGGTGGATAGAAGCTGCTGTAGAATGATTGTTTAGTGGGAGTAGGAGGCAAGGTCACTTGCTGAGAAGAAACCCATTTGGTGACCTAGAGAGAAAAATTTGCAACAGTCACTATGGAAAGTAAAGAAAAGCCCTCCAATAGATGGGGAAATGGTATTTTGAAGACAAAACTTTAAAGGTGGTGTTTCCTTCAACTTAGCTCTCAAGACTTGGCACAATTCAGAATCCTCCTCTACATTCATTCTTGTCAAATTGGCAAATAAGTCTCACCTTTTGATTTGGCTCATGTTTTCTTTACCTCTTACAGCCTCTCATTTTCATCTACTCATTTTTCCACTTTTCATTCAGAGGAAATGAAAACCCAATTCTCTGTCAAAGCCTCTGTGGTGTTTCAACGCCACTCTTTTCTGAGACCTTTATGAGACTTTTGGTCTTTATGACAGAAAAAGTGAAATTTTCAGGAAAAACTGCCCCTTAATAGCTATGTCCCATCAGTTAACATGTATTGAGTATGGATTATGTTCCAGGCAACTGGGCCCATAGCAGGAAGTCAGTAAAGTTGTTAAATTCCCCACCACCGTACTGTCTTGGGGTGGAATGAAGACCAGCACAGGGAAAAGTCATCAGTCACGGAGCCCCAGAAATGCCTGCTAGACCTAACATCCTAGAAAGTGCATCAAGGTGGGCCTAGTCTCAACCCTACAGTATCCACGTTTTCTAGGCTAGGTGGATTGCATCGCATAGGTCTGTTTTGAATTTAGGAAAAGAAAAAACGAATTCTGGCATCAAATTCATACTACCATTCCACTTAGGGGAAATGGTTGGCAGAGTAGAGAAAAAATGATTGCAACATGTTATCAGGAAGCAGGGTTAGTGCCCAGGAAGGGGATTAGGTAAATACCAGTGCTTTATTTCCATTGTTAATCATTCACTGGGCCAATAAAAAGTTTCTGCCCATCCATTAGAACTTAGCCATCTGTGACCAGCCAGCCACATGGCTGGAATTCAGGGACTTCTTGGTGGTGAAATAACTAGCTAGCTTCAGGGTACCCTGGGAAACTCTCATCTGGGGAAGAACTGAAACTATTACAGATCCAGACAGGTTTATTTTTTCCCCTTGAGAAACGACCCAAGGGACCACGATAGAGTCTTCTATTTCTTCCTCAGCTACCTGCCAGGTCAGTGGATTATTTGGGGTGCCTTGGGGAAAAGGCTGGTGGTTTGGCCCTTTAAGGAGGGCAAGAGAGACAAAACCGTGGGGGTATTTTCAGCAGAAATCTTTTCAGGAGTCCTGCATTAGGGTGTTCTATAATTTGAAAAGTATTTTTAGTCCTTCTAAGCCTCAATTTTTTGTTATAAATGGGGGAATAATAATGCATACAAATAAACTGAAGCAGAAAGGAAGTAGAATGTCACTCTTGTTATTGTATCTAAAAGTCGGGTGTGTTGGTTCAATGATTCCTTACCATCTCTCCGCCCAGGGGAGTTGAGGAACGAGGTAAATCAGAATGTCCAAGGGGGTTCACAGAGGACCTGGTTTTTATAGTCTGCATTCTAAAAATGTATACAGGGCCCTTTGGAGATCTTATTAACCCCTCCCCATCTTCTCCACCACCAAAAGATCCACAGCAAGGATCTTTTGATTTGATAATAAGAAGGATGTTGGTCAGCCTCCAGTTACTTTTTGAAGCTAGAAGCCTTGACTGTTCTCACCTCCTTTTTCTTCCCCACTTTTCTGAATCTGACAACTTTGATTACCCTTCCTTCTGGAAATTTCCTTCTTCCTTGGTGGGGCAGGACACAGTACTATTCTTGTTCTTATTTCAACTCCTCAGCCACTCTTAGCTGAGTCCTGTTCTATCCCTAAAATAGAGTAGTGCAGAGAGAATGACAGAGCATCCAGAATGAGCAGAAGCATTAGGGAAGGTTTGAATTAAGTGTAGTGATATACTTGGATATAATATGAGAACACAAGGAAGATGCTGATAGATACAGAGATTTTAGGAAGGAGTTGCAAGTGTGGAAGCAAGTTCTTTCTGGAATCTGAAAGCAATGTGATTGAGTGTGTAGCTGCAAGAAAGGAGTTGAGACTGGAGAAGAATATTATCCTTTCAAGAGGCATGCAAGCAGAGTTTAGACAAAATAAATACACGGACTTAAAAAGTCATCTCTAATGGAAGGAGAAATTTGGGGGCTGAGAATTCTCCCAGCACCTCTCAAATTGTACTGCACTGTGCATGCCAACAGTATTTATCTTCAGAGACCCGTCATGTTGACCATAGCTCTTTAATTGGTCTCATCTCTATAGGAATTTAAAAGGTGACGATGTCATTGAAATATGAGGGCATTTAATAGGGAAGTCTTAGCTTTTTAGTGGGCAGCTAATAGCATTCTAGATTTTATAAGGAATGGAAAGATGATCTAAGTTTACTGTCATCATTTGAGAGATGACAACCCGAGACACAAGGAACTCACATGGCTTCTTCAAGATCATAGAATTGGACTGTAGTGAATGGGGCTCAAATTTGGGTCTTCTTAACCCACAGGTCCTAGCCTCCATCCCCATCCTCTGTAGTCTGCTGAATCCTGTGCAGGTTCTGCTGGAGGACCACAAGGGGTAGTGATGGTGAATTCCAGATGCTCCTCAGGTCTCACTGAGCCACCACATAGCCTGAGAACTAGGGAGGGAAGTGGGATCACTGCATCATTTATCTCGTCTACATTAATGAAGCACTTCACAGACATTATTCCATTTGGTCCTCAGGAAGGCAGTTAGTCATTCACACTCTGAAGATAAAACTATATTGAGTTTTACTTATTTCACATTTATTGGGTAACTGTTACACGCCAGTTACAGTTTCAGGTCAGCACTAGAAAGTTGAATAAATATCTTCTTTGTCTTCAAGGGCCCATAGTCTGTTTTAGGAGGCAAACATGAGCAGAAACAATACCATTACAATTAAGGCCTCAGCAAAATACTAGGGGAGCTTAGAAGAGGCGGATATTTCTCAGTTGGACAATTCTTCATTAAGGAGGTGATATTTGATCTGGACAGTGAATCAAGAGAAGGTTGGAGGGAAAAGCATCTGTCACAAGAGATATTATATGCAAATGCTTGCAAGTGTTTAAAAAAATCCAGAATGGGGCACCTGGATGGCTCAGTTGGTTAAGTGTCTGCTTTCAGCTCAGGTCATGATCCCTGGGTCTTGGGCTCACTGCTCTACAGGGAGTCTGCTTATCCCTCTTCCTCAGGCCCTCCCCACCACTCTTGTGTACACTCTCTCTTTCTCTCTCTCTCTCTGTCAAATAAATAAATCTTAAAAAAAAAATCCAGGATGTATTTTGAAAAAGGTAGTCACCTCCATGAAGTTGAACTACAGTATTTTAAGTGAGTAGAAGCAGAGGGAGGGTTGGGAGAGGTAAGGAAATCTAGCAAATTTGGAACCATTGGAATTTTTAAATAAATTGCTTTTTAGGAATATGACAATGTCATCTTAGAAGCTGGCTTACAGATGTATAAAGGCGTTTTAGTACTCTAGGGTGGGTGAAGGGAATTATGAGAACATAAACCCAGAAGTGAGGTGGAGGAGAAAGTGACAGATTCCAGTGTTGCTGTGGCAATGTGATAGGTCTTAGAGACTGAATATGGGAGGGGGCAAGAGAGAGGAGGCTAGGATGACTGAAATTTCTAGTCTGGAAGGCTGTATAGAGATGATTACCTGAGCTGAGACAGAAAGCATAGAGGTCAGGGGTGATGGAGCAAAGATAGTGGTTTCATTTGGGATATGTTGCATTCAAGGTGCGTGGGAGATACAAAGGAAGCAGTTGGAAAACTGATCTGAACTTTGTGAACTATACCTTAAACTTGAAAAAAAAAAAAAAGGATTTTTGCTTAAATAAGAAATATAACAATTGGTTGCCAGGGACTTGAGGGTAGGGGAAATAGGGAGAGCTTGGTAAAAGTATATAAATTTTTATCTGTAAGATGAAGAAGTTCCAAAGATCTAATGTAGAACATGGTGACTATATTTGGTGACACCGTATTGTATAATTAAAATTTGCTAAGAGAGTAGATAATTGTTCTCACCAAGAAGAAAGGGATAAATATGTGAGCTAATGATATGTTCATCAACAAGATGGGTGGTGGGGGGGAGGGGGCAGTCCTTTCACAAAGAGTACCTATGTAAATCATCATGATATACACTTTAAATATCTTACAGTTCAGTCACTTACACCTTAATAAAGCTTATATTAAAAAAGAAAAAGAGGGTGCCTGGGTGGTTCTGTTGGTTAAACGTCTGCCTTCAGCTCAGGTCATGATCCCGGGATCCTGGGATCGAGTTCTGCATCGGGCTCCCTGCTCAGCGGGGAGCCTGCATCTCCCTCTCCCTCTCCCTCTGCCCCTACCCCTGTTTGTACTCTCCCTCTCACTTGTTCTCTGTCAAATAAATAAAAAAATAAAATCTTAAAAAAAAAAAAAGAACGAAAAAGAAATCTAACGGGGTGGGGCTCAGTCCGTTAAGCATCCAACTCCTGATTTCTGCTCAGGTCATGATCTCACTGTCATGGGATTGAGCCCTGAGTCGAATCTGCTTGAGTTTCTCTTTCTCCCTCTCCTTCTGCCCTATAAATAAATAAATAAATAAATAAATAATAAAGTATTTTTAAAAAGAGAGAGAAATCCAACAGAGTGAAAAGTTTGAGTTGTTTCCTTTCAGGATTACAAACGAAAAGTATAAGAATTCATTTCTGGATTTGCAAAGAAAACTCACAGGTATTTATCACACTCAAAATTAGAAATGTAATTTTTGTATTATCTTGGGCAAAAAATAATTTGTGAAGATAACCAATTACAGTTATAGATTTTTCTAGAGTTAAAGGTTTCGTTCAAGTGGCAGAGCAATGATCTCTAAAGTCCAGAAATAACATTTGCAAGGTCACCTTTAGGGTTCAGATACCTGCCTTTGTGCAGCTATAGGGGAAGACAAAATAGTTTCTCCTTATTTTGCTGATATTTCTTTCCCTGACTTTTAGAAATATTCAGTTTTAAGGCTCAGCACTGGAATTCCACTTGTTAGTGACCAGAGCAAGGAGGTCAGCTTAAAGACTCAAAGTTTATGTATGGGACTGAATAGGGCAGAATAAGATTTTTATTAACAACTGAGTTTATGAAATGTATAAGTTTTTATACACTTTATAAGAAGACAGTTGGGCCCAAAGGTCTGTGACTGATTAATGGGTAAAGGTCAAAGTCATGGGAGTAGGTAAGTTCCTCTCTGGAAGACAGGGAAAACTAGGGAAAGAAAAATGCCCAGGACAGGCCTTCGTGTGCATGAGAGTCTCTGTTCTAGGTGTGGCACTGGGTCTCACCATCATCAAAGTCCACAGTGAAGACCCAACAAATGGTTTCTGGCCCAAGTCCAGTGGGTGTTCTTCTGCCCTGGATTTTAATTGAAGTACTCTGGTGTTGAGCAGCCAAATGTCATTGTAATTATACATCACCATTTTAATTTTATTTTTATTTATGAGAGAAAAAGAGGGAAAGCAGGGGAAGCAGCAGAGGTAGAGGGATAAGCATACTCTGAACTAAGTACAGAGCCCAACTTGGGTCTTGATCCCAGGACCCTGAGATCTTGACCTGAGCCAAAATTCAAGAGTCAGACATTTCTGTCCCCATCATTATTATGATGATGAATTCTGGTCTTGTCAAGGTCACATGCCAACCCCAATCCCATCCCTCTTTTCTCTGAGATTTCTCTCAAATGTTTTCTACGTGCCACTGTGCACCAAGCCAAGCTACCTCTCAGAAATTCTGAGACATATGTATAGTTATCATTCCTTCTTTATAAAACAGGAAATTGAAGCTTAGAGGAATGGAGTATCCTGCCCTGGGGACACACAGTTCCCATCTGAGGGAGACAGGATTCAATCCACATAGCCTGGATCTGACTTCAAAGCCAATGCTCTGGGGTCTGGTAACATACTGTCCTCCTGTGCTCCCTAACACTGTGTCTGTGGCCCCAGTGTAAAGCTGAGTGATATGAATTCCTCAGTCCCGTGTAGGGTCTGTATATATGGTGACCTTTATCTCCTGTCCTAACCTGTGGAAGGAGGAGACTAGTTTTTGATCATTCCTTCCCTCCTCACTGTCCTCTGTTGAATGGTTGAGGATATGATGACGTCAGGTTAAGGGTGGGGAAGAGCCTAGAGTAAAATCACCAGGCTCTTAAGAACTTTAAAATCAGTGAAAATCTGACCTTGACAAAACAAAGCCTCTAAGAGTAGATACGGATGTGGAGCAGTATTATTCCTCTTTAAAACATTTTATCACTAGATGCTTTTGAATGTAACGTCAACAAACATTTCTTGAGTGCTTTAACTGTGTGAGGTGCAGTGCCAGGTATCAGGTAGCAGGTACCTGGTGGGGCAAAGACAAGTAAGAACCCACCTCTGACTTCAAGGACCTTGAGGTCTAGTGTTGAAGACAGAGGTTAAATGTCAGTTATAAGCCACAGCTGAATCAAAGTTAGAAATATAGAGCTGTAATTAGAATATGAAGACTGGCCCTGGAGACAAGGAGGAAACATTGGAGAAAGGACTGGCAGAACAAGTAGGAATCAAAGAGGGAAGAAGGATAAGAGGGCAAGTGATAATGGGCAGGGGTACATTATAGGAAAATGTTTGGGACCATCAGGGATCCAGATTGTTCAGGTCAACCAAAGCATGGGGTCAGCCAAGCACCAAATAACAGAAAAGCTCCTTGCTAGAAGCCAGTGAGGGAATGCCAATTCCTAAAGGATCAGTTTGCTGAAATCAATTTGCTAAGTTTGTTAAATGGTCAATTACTGAATAATGTTTTAAATATTCATTTTGAATATACTCAATGATTGTAAATTTCTTCTTTTTGAACACAGCTAATGAATATGTTCTTTGTAGGAGCTTTTAAAGTATTTCTATTCAATTTCTTAAAAAGTCAAGATTTAATCTTATGGCTCTGTTTTTATAAATATAGTCGGGAATATTTTCTGGAGTATATCCAATGTACATATTTTTATTGTGAACATAATAACTGCAAAATTCATATGGGGATTTTCCACTTTATACTATACTATCAGTCTCCTGAGTTTTTGTAGTCAAATTCTATTTTGCCAATATATTGGTATTTTTATTTTATTTCATTTTTTAAAAATTAAAAACAATTTCCAGCTTATCTTTAAAAATTTTTAAAATACATATTGATTTTTTAGCCTTTTTCTTCAATTTCACTGAAATTCAACCAATGCTATGAACTCATCAAAAATTAAAGAAACTCATTTCCATAGTTTTTACAGGTCATAACAGTTTTCACTGGAAGGGAGAAATTTATCGTATTTTGCAAATTTCATGGATGATTTAGTGGACTGGTTTTCCTTATGTGGAACTAACTTACTCCCACTAGTCTCCTGTCTCATCCAGATTGTCTGGGCAAGAGGAAGAGTCTAGAGATCTGGAGTGGAGGGAGGGGCGAACAAAAAAGAAAGAGGGTATGTAAGGGGCCCAGTTCTGGTCTCCTTTACGCATCTTTAGACCACCTCAGTGTATTCAGCACAAATTCTGTAAACATATTTTAGTAAGCCAATACATTTGGTAAGTGGGTCATCTCATTGAATTTATTTTTTTTGGCAGAATTGTCTTAGGGCCCTGTCTGGAACTCAGGGGCCAAGATGTCTGTCAGGTGGAATGGCCCACAACTGATGACGGGTGGAAGAATGAATTCATCAGAACTGAGTTTTGGAAAGATAGGATCAAATGAGTCATTACTCAGGAAGTTAGGCCTCTCCACGTAGTGTGAAGGTCATTATAAACTTGTCTCTTTCTATAACGTGGGACAGAAACATCTTTGAGGTAAATATTGAGGGCACTACCAGATATGTGCATAGTATGAATTAAGAACACCTGGGGCATATAGAATCATCTGGACCTAACAGGTATCAGAATAAAAGATAAAACTCAGTATTTCTTTGGAGTTAACTTCATATATTCCTTTGAGGACAAGGACTATTTCTAATGTAAATTTAAGATTTAAGATATATTGTTTTCCCCAAAGGGAACAGGAGTGGTGGTGAAGAGAAAAATGTCCTTCATGACTTTGCTTTGAAAAAGTCTTCAAATAGTGTGATCAAATATGAAAGTATAATTTGTCACATATATTTTTCTTTTTCTTTATATAGCTATATGTATATTTATACATACAGATATACATATCTCTCCATAAACTATTCGTTTAAAGTTGCAAATTACTTCATGCTTTATTGCCTCTGTTGACAATTGTCATGAGGAACTCTCAATACGACACAGATCTGACTCCTTTTCTCTATTTCATCATTTTCCTGCCTTTTGGTATAATTTGTTCCCTCTTTTCCAACTCCTCTGCCATTTCCATGGTCAGACCATTTCTGTGGCTTACCTGGCCAACTGCAGTAGTCTTCTTCTTCAACCTTCCTGTTTCTTCTCTTTGTTTACTTCATTCAGTCTCTCATGTACACACCTGCCACAGTGATCTTTTAAAAACACAAGCACTGGGTGTTCTATGCAACTAATGAATCCTTGAACACTACCTCAAAAACTAATGATGTACTACTATATGTTGGCTAACTGGACATAATAATAATAATAATAATAATAAATATATATAAATAAATAGAAATTAAAGCACAATAATGAACCACTCCTTAGCTTTAACGTAAAAAAAGGGGAAACAAATCCAAAATGAAAAACAGTGGTTCTTTATTCCCTAAAGAGCAGCATATATAAATTCCTAAACTTGACCCTTATATCCCATTTGGACACTTCTATAAGCTGTCCCTTCTTAACAACACCTTCCCCATCTCTCCTCTGAAAGGAGGCTAACACTCTCTGTGTCATGTTTTAACATTTGTGTGCATGTGCTTTCTTCTACTGTAGGTCATAATTTCCTTGAAGATGTGGACCCCATAGTACTTACCGTAGTGCTTTATGATGACTAGGAATGTAATGACTGCTTATTAAATTGAAGTCTTTTGCAGAAAAAAATGTGGGAGAATCACCAGGGCATGCACCCCAGAGCTCTAAATGGGAGCCTTCATAGAAAAGAGAAAATGGCAGCCCAGCCCTTCTTTAGGCTGTGGAGAGCCTCTGATCCAACTCTGTTCCAAATGATCTTGATTGCTGCTCTAATGGCTCCTGTTCTTGGTGAGTACTAGAGAAGTAAGTTCGGATTGGCGACAGACATTCAAGATCACCCACTCATTATCTCTTAACACCAACAGATGATTCAACTTTTAGCAGAAAGCCACTTTCAGCAACAAGAGTTGATTTGATCAGGAATTTGGAATTAAAGGGGATTTGGAATTATTTGGGATTTAGGGGGAATTGGTTTTATCCATAGAAGAGACAGTTTTCTACCCACCTCCCCCTAGCATTTCTTCTCCAGGAATTTTCCAAGACAATTTGTCTCCCAACCATGACTTGAAACAAGTTGGTGTGATCTATCAGCCCAACTGAACAATTTTCAGTGCCTCTGGATCTATCCAGAATAGAGACGAGAAATAAGTAAAGATTTATCCTAGGGCTCCTGAAAGGCAAATTATTGTTCCCCTATTTAATTCTTGCAAGGAAAGCAGGATTAACATCTTTATGTTTCAAGGACTCCGTGCTTCTTCCTTTGCATCATTCAAAATCCAATGTGTACAAAAAGGTGCAAATTAAGAATGTGGTTCTTACCCACCTCTCAGCCACCTGGTTTCCCTTCCCTGAGACAGGCAGTCTTATATAATGGTATTATTCATGAAAGACTACGTTTCTGTTGAGGAAAATTGTAGGAATTGTTGGCTTTGCTCAGATATCCCTGAGTCAGCAGATATGAGGACTCTGAAAGAAGGATGAAATCACATCTACCATCCTTTAGATAAATTATCTCATAAACACTAGAGAAGGGATGAAAAATTTCTGCTTTTTATCATTATCATTAATCAGCAAATGTGTATTACTGATCACTCACTAGATTCGTTGAACTATGGGGACAATAAGAGTTATTATTTTTCTTTTTTTTTTCTTTTTTTTTTTTTTCGCAAAGAGGGAAGGGCTGGTAGCAGCCACTGCTGGGGCGGACTGGCCCTCCAGCCTCCAAGCAAACAGTGGATTATTTTTCTTGATTAGAAGAGAAAAGAATGGTCCTTTATCTAAAAATCATACTACTGAAACATTAAGATGCTGAGTTTTGAGCTCTAACTTCTGGCGCTCTTTTTCATTTTGGTGTCCAGGAGATTGTGATTATCCACAGGATTTATACTTTGCTTCTCTAACAACCGTGGTGAATGAGACATACTTCAAAAGTGGAACTGTCCTGAGGTACACCTGCCGTCCTGGCTATGGCAGGGTTAATTATCTGAGCCCGACTATTATCTGTCAGTATAACAAATGGAACTACAAAGAATTCTGTGTCAGTAAGTATGAATATTTATTTTTCTTATTTACACTTTCACTTCTTTACAAAGATGTCTCAGGAATTAAATTTTCTCAGTGCAAATGAGAATCTTTGGTCACTAAGAAACCATCCAGTTGTCAAGTCACTGATTTCAATGTACATACGTGTGCTACTTTTAGAAAAGCATAAATAAAGAAACAAATAAAACAGAAATTATGAACTGCCCAGTTGCAGTGAAAAAGAAGCTTATCCTTTACACTGTAATTCACTTAACACTTCTTTCCAAAGTGAACTACAAATTCAATTTTCATATTTTGAAAACAAGACCCATTCTTTATAAAGTTATAAAAAGTTCTGTGGCTAGAGAGAGGTAATGTGGTTTCCAAAGAAACCTCAACCAAAGTATCTGCTGTGTCTGGAAGAAGGTTCTGTGATTCACTTATAGTGGAGAGTAAATTCTGTAATGTTCTTACAATAGTGAGGGTATCTACACTTTCTGTTGTCCCTTTGATGACCAAGGAAATGCATTTTTAAGTGGCTGACATACAAAGTATGTGCCACAGATCCAGAATGGAGCACAGCTCCCTGATCAATAACTATCCATAGACTCCATTACCATAGTGATTTAACTGAGTGTTTTCCTCTAAGGGTGAAATGTACCAGTAAAATATGAGATCAAACTTTGTATTCATTTATCCTCCAGAGTCAAAGTGTAGTGAGTCAGGATCAGAAATAAATTTGGATCTCAACCTCAGGATCTTTCTGGAAGCATAGGTCAAAGCTAATCAGCCTTATCTCTGAGTATTTGGAATCACTCATTATCCTTTTAATTTTTCTGTCAGAGAAACGATGCAGACACCCAGGAGAATTAGAAAATGGGAAGGTGATAGCTGAGACAGAGCTCGTCTTTGGATCACACTTAAAATTCATTTGTTCAGAAGGGTGAGTGTGAAGCAATGTAGAAACAGTTGTTTTGAATTAATTTTTAATAAATAACTGATATACTTCAAAAGTAAAAATGATGTAAAACCATATACACTGAGAATTTTCACTTCTACCCTCTTGCCATCCACCCCATTTCTTTCGTGTCCTTAAAAACAGGGATCCACATTTATGGGTTTCTTATGTATCTTTCTAGTGTTTACTTTTATAAACACAAGCTAAAAATTAGTATATATTTTTATTTTACACCTTTCCAATAACAAATGTAGCTTTGAGTCTTGCTTTATTTTTACTTGGCAATATATACAGAACATAGTTCCACATTTGTGCATAGAAATTTCTCAGTGATTTGTCTTCACAAGTTCACAGAATATAATTGTGTCATGTATCATGGATTAACAGTCTCTTGATGGATCCATAGGTATTTTGAATGTTTTGCCATTCTGAAGAGTGCTTTGATCCACCACTTTGTACATATATAATTTCATACAGATGCAATTATATCTGTAGGGTGAATTCCCAGAGTGGGATTTCTGGGTCAGAGTATACATATTTGAAAATTTGAAAGATACTGCCTAATTGCTCTCCTTAGAGGTTATAATGTTTTGCAGAGTATGTAAACGTCTGTCTCTTCATAGACTTCCCAACTGTGTTGTCAATTTTTTGAAAACGTGAAATTTTTGAAAATTTTCCAAATTAAGAGTTAAAAATGAAATCTTACTGTAGTTTCAATGTATATTTCTCTTATCATGAGTGAGACTGAGCGTATTTTTATGTGTTCAAGAGAAATTTGTATTGATTTGTGAACTATTTGGCATATCCTTTGCCTGTTTTTTTGTTGTTGTTGTTTAAACTATTTTATTTATTTTTTTATTTCTTTTCAGTGTAACAGAATTCATTGTTTTTGCACCACACCCAGTGCTCTATGCAATGTGTGCCCTCCATAATACCCACCACCTGGCTCCCCCAATTTCCCACCCCCCCAAAACCCTCAGGTTGTTTTTCATAGTCCATAGTCTCTCATGGTTCATCTTGCCCCTCCAACTTCCCTCAACTCCCTTCTCTCCATCTCCCCATATCCTTTGCCTGTTTTTAAGAATTAACTTCTTGAAATTTCTAATCTTAATTTCTAGGATAGATACCTACACACATGAACATACACATACACACACATACGATATATACACATGAACCTATGCATACTAGGATATAGATCTTGTTTCTTTTTTTATTTATTAAATTTTTAAATTTTTTTATAAACATATAATGTATTTTTAGCCCCAGGGATACAGGACTGTGAATCTCCAATTTTACACACTTCACAGCACTCACCATAGCACATACCCTCCCCAATGTCCATAACCCCACCACCCTCTCCCGACACCCTTCCCCCCAGCAACCCTCAGTTTGTTTTGTGGGATTGTTTCTTCTGGTTTGTCTCCCTCCTGATCCCATCTTGTTTCATTTATTCTTTTCCTACCCCCCAAGCCCTCCATGTTGCATCTCCACTTCCTCATATCAGGGAGATCATATGATGGTTGTCTTTCTCCAATTGACTTATTTCGCTAAACATGATACCCTCTAGTTCCATCCATGTCGTCACAAATGGCAAGATTTCATTTCTTTTGCATAGTATTCCATTGTGTATATATACCACATCTTCTTTACCTATTCATCTGTTGATGGACATCTAGGCTCTTTCCATAGTTTGACTATTGTAGACATTGCTGCTATAAACATGCGGGTACATGTGCCACTTCGGATCACTACGTTTGTATCTTTAGGGTAAATACTCAGCAGTGCAATTGCTGGGTCATAGGGTAGTTCTATTTTCAACTTTTTGAGGAACCTCCATGCTGTTTTCCAGAGTGGTTGCACTGTTGGGTCCATTATCAAAGAAACGAGACTGAGACAAAGTGAAAGTTATGCAAAGCCTTATTCTATGCCAAGCATTAGACTGACCGGCCAGGGGAATGAGGCTGAGACAAAGTGAAAGTTATGTAAAGCTTTATTCTATGCCAAGCATTAGAAGTCAGACTGACCGGCCAGGGCCACCTCCGAAGAGAGCGGCCCCCCCACCCTCTTGGTCTTACAGGTTAGTTTTATAGGGCGTAACTACGGACCTCTATGTATGTGGTTTTGGCTGATTGGATGTCTCCTACCTGTGTGTTTTAGTAACAGCTACCCAGAACCGACACTAGTAACCGCTGAGGCGTTTATTAAACAACAAAATGGCCTTGTTTTAGATATGCGTTTTACCAACGGTTACCCGGAACCGGTATCAGTAACTACTGAGGCATTTATTAAACAACAAATGGCTACCTAGGCAACATGGAGTCACTATGGCTAAGTAGGCCCAGGCAGGCCCTACGGGTTTAACAGGTTTTAACGTGGAATCGGCCCCAACAGCACCAGCTTGCATTCCCACTAACAGTATAGGAGGGTTCCCCTTTCTCTGCATCCTCACCAGCATCTGTCATTTCCTGACTTGTTAATTTTAGCCATTCTGACTGGTGTGAGGTGGTATTTCATTGTGGTTTTGATCTCACAAATGTCTCATTTGATCTCACAAATGTCTCACATTTCACAAATGGCATTTCACAAATGCCAAGTGATGTGGAGCATTTTTTCATGTGTCTGTTGGCCATCTGGATGTCGTCTTTGCAGAAATGTCTGTTCATGTCCTCCCCCCCATTTCTTGATTGGTTTATTTGTTCTTGGGTGTTGAGTTTGCTAAGCTCTTTATAGATTTTGGATACTAGCCCTTTATCTGATATGTCGTTTACAAATATCTTCTCCCATTCTGTCAGTTGTCTTTTGGTTTTGTTAACTGTTTCCTTTGCTGTGCAAAAGCTTTTGATCTTGATGAAATCCCAATAGTTCATTTTTGCCCTTGTTTCCATTGCCTTTGGCGATGTTCCTAGGAAGAAGTTGCTGCGACTGAGGTCGAAGAGGTTGTTGCCTGCGTTCTCCTCAAGGATTTTGATGGATTCCTTTCTCACATTGAGGCCCTTCATCCATTTTGAGTCTATTTTCATGTGTGGTGTAGGGAAATGGTCCAATTTCATTTTTCTGCAAGTGGCTGTCCAATTTTCCCAACACCATTTGTTGAAGAGGCTGTCTTTTTTCCATTGGACATTCTTTCCTGCTTTGTCAAAGATTAGTTGACCATAGAGTTGAGGGTCTATTTCTGGGCTCTCTATTCTGTTCCATTGATCTATGTGTCTGTTTTTGTGCCAGTACCATACCGTCTTGATGATGACAGCTTTGTAATAGAGCTTGAAGTCCGGAATTGTGATGCCACCAACACTGGCTTTCTTTTTCAATATTCCTTTGGCTATTCAAGGTCTTTTCTGGTTCCATATAAATTTTAGGATTATTTGTTCCATTTCTTTGAAAAAAAGTGGGTGGGATTTTGATAGGGATTGCATTAAATGTGTAGATTGCTTTAGGTAGCATAGACATTTTCACAACATTTTTTCTTCCAATTCAGGAGCATGGAACATTTTTCCATTTCTTTGTGTCTTCCTCAATTTCTTTCATGAGCACTTTATAGTTTTCTGAGTATAGATTCTTTGCCTCTTTGGTTAGGTTTATTTCTAGGTATCTTGTGGTTTTGGGTGCAATTTTAAATGGGATTGACTCCTTAATTTCTCTTTCTTCTGCCTTGTTGTTGGTGTAAAGAAATGCAACTGATTTCTGTGCATTGATTTTATATCCTGACACTTTGCTGAATTCCTGTACAAGTTCTAGCAGTTTTGGAGTGGAGTCTTTTGGGTTTTCCACATATAGTATCATATCATCTGCAAAGAGTGATAGTTAGGGTTAGACTTCTTCTTTGCTAGATCTTGTTTCTGATAGGAGCTGCAACTTTCCCTCCAAGTATATTATTTTTCTTTTTACTTGGCTATTGATTCATTTTTTTTCTTCTTAAGGAAAAATTGTTTTCATGCTTCATATTTATCAAACTCGCTTTTAAAAATGGCTTCTGGATTTCAGGTTTTCATTTAAAAGCCCTTCTCTAATACAAAATTTTAAACTATTTGCCTAGATTTCTTCTGCTACTTTTATGTTTTCATACTTTTTGGTGCTGAAAGCTTTGATCCATTTGGAGGCAATATACAATATACAGTGCAAGATATATATCCTAGCCTATATTTTCCCATATGAATTTCCTATTATTCCAAAAGTCCTTTAGTTTGCTGATTTGAGAGTGTTTTTTAACACTGTATTAAATCTCATATATATCTTGTATGTATCTGCATATGTTTCTACTTAATGCCATTGTTTTGCCTACATAGTCATGTACACATTTCACAGTGATGTACTACCAAGGCTTTATAATATATTTCAATAGCCTATATGAGTAGTCCTGCCTTATTGTTTTTTTTTTAATTTTTCTTGACAATACTTGTTTATTTTTCTATATAAAGTTTAAATTTAGGCATATTTAAAAATCAGCACTGGATTAGTGTTTAACTTAACTTTTGAAGAAACTTTTCCCAAAACTTTTCCTTTACCCTCTTAGGGTCTCTGACTGGGTTTGAGAATTAAGTTGAGAATAAGGCTAGCAGGAGAAGAGCATACACATTCTAGTTTTAGACTTCCATGGGAGCCTTCACAGAAAAATGAAGACCCCAAAAAGTGGTTAAGCCTCAGTGTTTATATACTAGGTTGAAGAAAAAGTAGCAACTGTGGAAAAGTAACCTATGGCAGTAACCTATGGAAGGTTGCAGGTAGATAAGGGTCATTTTGACAAGGTCTGTCTGTACAGATCTCTCCTGGCTTCACCTCCCCATCTCCCATGATAAGTTTGTTCTTTTCCTCCTGTTATATGGAAAGCATCTTTCACATAAGAGTTTTATCTCCTGCTTTCAGGAAGAAAAGGAGAGTTCAGAGTGCCTTCCTTTGTCTATTTCAAGTGCTTTAACTCAAAATAATCTTGGGTAATTTTACTTAGTTGTTTTGATACAGACCATTTACTTCACCATTTTGTTGCTATGTGAGGCTCTTTTAAAATGTAGCTTAAGTGGACACCTGGGTGGTTCAGTGGGTTAAGCCTCTGCCTTCAGCTCAGGTCATAATCTTGGGGGCCTGGATCAAAACCTGCATGGGGCTCTCTGCTCAGCAGGGGGCCTGCTTCTTCCTATCTTCTCTGTCTGCCTCTCTGCCTACTTGTGATCTTTCTATCAAATAAATAAATAAATAAATAATATCTTTAAATAAAATAAAGCAAAATGTAGATTAAGTATTATTTCTGCAATACTTATTTGAAATACATTTTAAAATAACTATTTTGTTCTGTTTTGTGTTCTTTCTTCAGGTTCCCCAACTAGTATGTGTTAATTCCTCTTTGCTTGTCCCCTGTGCTTAACATTTTCCCCTAGTACTGTTGTTTCCTTTTGTTTGATTTTTGTACATGTAACCCTCATTATTCCCTTACTGTGTATGACTCTTAAGATGCGAAGTGAGAAGATTCAGAAGGGAAGTGCTGTTGGAATGCTAAAAGTGTTCCTACTGGAGTAACTGGAAACCATATTTTTCCCTTGGTTTCCTGGGTAGCTTAGAAAACATATTTTCAAGAAATTCCAAAATAAATAAATGCTTAATTCTCACTATCTTTTATCTTATTAAAAGATTCATTTTTCTTTGAGTTAGTATTAAATAAGTCCCAGGGGCTCTAGTTTGCCAAAGGTAACATTTCCATTAGTGTTCAAGCACAGTGTACATTTATTCCTTGATGATAGTACCATTTTAAGACATACTAACAATGCTTTTTCTTTCCATTACTATAATACACTGAGGGGAATAAGACAAACTGAAGGAAGCTTAGAACTGTTAAGAGCCATAAAAAATGGGGACTGTGAATGGGGGAGTTAGTGGTATATTGGAGAGGGTAAGCACCCGGAAGTCAGAAGGGGGCTGCATGTCAGAGGACCTGAGAGTTTGGGGTGTATCTAGATACTGAAGTTTTACTCATTGGGAAGTGTTATTTGAAAACATTATTTCTTCATTTTTACAATTGAGTAACCAGTTTATTTGTTCAGATCCCTTTATCCAACTTAATTTAAGGTAAGAAGAATTTCATTAAACTCTTTGATCCTATCTCATTCAGATATATTTTAATTGGCAAAACCACTAGTTATTGTGAGATCCAGGATAAAGGCGTTGATTGGAGTGATCCTCTCCCACAATGTATAAGTAAGTAAAGACTTCTTCTGGCTTGACTGCAAAGCTAAACCATGTTAGAAAATAAAACTCTTGTGCATCTTCACTGCTTCTCATACCCTCCATTAGAATTTGTATCATGAATGCTAGATTTGCAAGGATACCTTCCCTGATGATTTCTTCTTCTTTACTCCATCCCAGTTGCTAAATGTAAGCCTCCTCCAGACATCAGCAATGGGAAGCACAATGGCGCAGATGAAGATTTCTACACATACGGCTCTTCTGTCACCTACAGATGTGACCCCAACTTCTCAATGATAGGCAAAGCCTCCATTTCTTGCACAGTGGAAAATAAGACAGTAGGTGTCTGGAGCCCAAGTCCTCCTACTTGTAAAAGTAAGTCACAGTGATGAATTTTGGCCTGAATGGTTTGTTTAAAAGAAAAAGGTAGGTGACTTTGCTGGGGAAAAGGGAATGCTTCCGAGACTAATTATTGCAACAATGCAGTCATTCATCTGCTCCACTGGTATTTATGTTTGATGTACCAGTGTGCTGTAACAAACAGCAACCAAGATCTCATTGGGCTCTGCAAAGTAAAAGTTGATTTTCATTCATACCGAGTCGGCTCCGTGTCCAGGGGCCTTTCTAGGCTGGCTATAGTCTAGGGGTAAATTCAGCAACAAGTCTAGCAACCCAGGTTGCTTTGCTCTTGTGATACTTCTGCATCAAAATGTGCTTTCAAAATCTCTTCAGTAGGTGAAGAGAGAAAAGTAAATTATGCCCTGGCTTTTTAAAAGAGCTTTGGTCCAAAGTGACCACATATCAGTTTACAGCCTTTTGTCCCAAACTAGTAATGTATAGACTCTATCTTAAAGGAACTGAGGAATATTGTGTTTTATTTGTTTAGGGAGAGGAAGTGGAGATATTGGTTAGCATTTACAACGTTCACCGCAAGTGCCTACAGGACAAGGCAAATAAACAAAAAAATCAGAAGATCTACTGAGTATTGTTACTTGGCTAACCTGAGGCTCCTTCCTTTGCGACTGTCTACATAGTATCATTTAATATTCTCACTCACCACAGAACACAGTCAAATCAGGGGGTGATAAAGCGTGATCCAGCAGCGAGCAATTCAAAATGTCAGGAGTCCAGACAGCAAGAGGTGGAAATAGCACAGTTTGAGGACAGAAATTTAGCAGAGCCAGATTACGAAGGGCCTCATGCATCCCTCTGAGGAGTTCGGAGTGAAGGTGAAAGGGAAACTTCAAAAGGCTTTAACCAGGGAAATAAATATGTTGCATTTCAGATGCACAGAAGAGACAACAAAAGAAGGGGGACAAAACTCAACCTTTAGGCACCTGTTGTAACCATCCAGCCATGTGATGAAGGTAGCTTCAGCCATAGCCATGAGTCATCAAGGTGGCAGGACTGACATGGGGGCAAGACGACTGACTGCTGTGGGGTTGGGGTGCCCAGGGCAGTTTGTTCTGTGTTTGTGAGAGCACAGATCTCTGATGCCTGACTGCCTCTTCCTCATGACCGCCATATCATCACCACTGGCCACTGACCCACATTGAAATCATACAGAAAAGTAGGCCACTGTAAGGGAAGGATTATGAGGTCTTTAGGATGTGTTTCTTTTGGGTTATAGATGGCTGGTTGTTCTTGAGTAAGCTGGGGTTATTCACAATCATATCATAAAAGAACTAATAGGATGAGACCTCATTTTACTGAGGCTTGTAGAAGTTGCAATTATTTTCACTTTAAAATGTTTTCCTTGTATCTACTGGACATATACTGTATTAGGCTTTTGTGTCATAGTTGAAACCGCATTAGCAATAGCAAGTGATATCCTTATTGCCATTTCTCTTTTGTGACCCACTTGTCTTTTCTTGTGATTCTTTAGAAATCGTCTGTGTTAAGCCAACTGTTAAAAATGGAAGAGTGATCTCTGGATTTAGAACCACCTATACTTACAAAAACTCCATGGTATTTGACTGTGAGGGAGGTTTTATTCTCAAAGGAAGCAGTTTAATCCATTGTGGAGAAAATGGTGACTGGAATCCTTCTCCTCCCACCTGTGAGCTCAGTAAGTATGGACCATGCAGGAAGTCAATGTTTGGCATCTAAATTACCCAGAAATGTTGGTGGAGGTATATTTGTATGCCTAAACCCACTAGAACCACAGTAAACATTTAAATTTAGATCAATAATTGTCTTTATTTTTTCTAATTGTTGGAAAAAAGAAAGATTACAGTACACTGGGTAAGGTCTTATATAATCACAAAAGGTTGCCATATACAGATGTGCAGGTTGTGGACACTTCAACCCTAAAGGGAGACATTAACATTGTAGACATTGTGGATTAGTGTATTTATTTCAACAATTTTCTCACAGTAGGAAACTTGTTTTGTTCTAACAAAATCATTACATTATGATAATTGATTGAAAGATTCATAGTTGGGAGGGGGTTGGGAGGGTCAGAAATGCCTTTTTCTAATTTCCACAAAAAAATTATATAAACCAACCATGATTCTGACACTCTGAAACTATAAACTCACGTGGATCATGAAAACTTCTGCTAATAGTAATAATGATAACTTGGTGCTAGTTTGTTTTCTGACGTGGCTGATGCCTCAGCCATGGCAAGACAGTCCCTGGCTGAATGAACATGTGGGATCCTCTGATAGGACAGGATTGTTGATGATCACTGTTGCATCTCTAGTAGCAGTAACTTTCCCCCCTTGTTCTTCTCTTATGAACAGATAGTTGTACTGACTTACCAGACATCCAAAATGCCTCCTGGGAAAGATATAACAACCACGTGCCAACAAAAGAGCGAATGTATAATATTGGAACTGTGTTGAGGTACAAGTGCTCTGCCGGCTATAAACCTGCTTCGGATGGGCCTACAACTGTGACTTGTCAGAGAAATTTGACTTGGACCCCATACATAGGATGTAAGGGTGAGTCTGATTTTTAAGTCTTTTTGTAGGTTAGATGCCCACCATGCGCTAGGCTTTCTTTTTTTTTTTTTTCTTAAAATGAATGCAATTTTATCTTTCAAGATGCATTTAGGATTATAATAATTCAACAGAGGAGCGAGGTATTATTGTCATAAGGGATCATGAAAGTCTTGGAGGAGCTGAGAAACTGTAACTATAACTTTCCTTATCCCATTTCAAAATCAAATGAGACATAGACACGGAGGGGAAGAGGAAGTGAAGCATTGAGCAGACTGAGCATTAGCTTCACCACTGGTGAAGTAGCATGGAGAATAGGGCTCAGTATTTACCAGAGTCAGACCTCCATCACAGCCCTTTCCTCCCCAGTGTCAACTTTGGGGTGCTTAGTAGAAGGAAAGTCTGTGAGACAGTCATTAAGTCAGCCAGCTGCAAAGTGGCTTGTGTCTCTATGTCTTTGAGCTGAGGGGCTGTGGGCTGCAGGAGCTGGGTCTTGTGACCTGCACCTAGAAGACAGACCCTGACCCCTGACCCAGTACTCTGGCCCCTCAGAGGGGAAAAAAAGAACTTTTTGCCATCTCAAGATGTCTTTTCTCTCTGAAAGAACGTGAGGAGCTGAGAGACAGGTGGATGCAATTTTGTGGGTTTCAATGGAATTGACAACAGAGGGAGACAATGCTTCCTTCTGCACATCAGAATCTTGCCATTTTAGAGGTGAAAACACAGAGGCCCAGGATATAGGGAACTTTATTCTACAGGTTGGAATTTGAAAAATATGTAAAATGAACAAGTAATGAAAAATGATAGTTTAGATCAACTCACTGAAGATCATTTCACATAAGGGCTTTAAGTTTAATTTTACTTATTTAGTCTCGTTTGGGAGAAATAAAATCAAAAGTTTTAACAAAATTACTGAATTAAAATATATTTAACAATGATTGCCACCACTTAAGTAACAAAGTATTAATAAATACAAGATTTTCATAAAAGCAGACACATAGATCAATGGAACAGAATAGAGACCCCAGATATGGACCCTCAACTCTACGGTCAACTAATCCCCTAAAAAGCAGGAAAAAATATCCAGCAGAAAAAAGACAGTCTCTTCAATAAATGGTGCTGGGAAAATTGGACAGCTATATACAGAAGAATGAAACTTGACCATTCTCTTACACCATACACAAAGATAAACTCAAAATGGATGAAAAATATCAATGTGAGGAATACATCAAAATCCTAGAGGAGAACATAGGCACTAACCTCTTCAACATCAGCCACAGCAATTTCTTTCAAGACACGTCTCCAGAAGCAAGGGAAATAAAAGCAAAAATGAAATTTGGGGGACTTCGTCAAGATAAAAAGCTTCTGCACAGCAAAGGAAACAGTGAACAAAACAAAGAGGCAACCCACAGAATGGGAGAAGATATTTGCAAATGACGCTACAGACAAAGGGCTGATACCTAAGATCTGTGAAGAACTCCTCAAACTCAACACCCAAAAAAACAAATAATCAAGTCAAAAAATGGGCAGAGACATGAACAGACACTTCTCCAAAGAAGACATACAAATGGCTACCAGACACATGAAAAAGCGTTCATCATCATTAGCCATCAGGGAAACTCAAATCAAAACTACATTGAGATACCACCTTACACCAGTTAGAATGGCAAAAAATGACAAGGCAAGAAACAAAATGTGTCGGAGAAGTTGTGGAGAAAGGGGAACCCTCTTACACTGTTGGTGGGAACGCAAGTTGTTGCAGCCACTTTGGAAAACAGTGTAGAGGTTCTTCAAAAAATTAAAAATAGAGCTACCCTATGACTCAGCAATTGCACTACTGGGTATTTACCCCAAAGATATAGACATAGTGAAAAGAAGGGCCATCTGCACCCCAATGTTCATAGCAGCAATGTCCACAATAACCAAACTGTGGAAAGAGCCAATATGCCCTTCAACAGATGAATGGATAAATAAGATGTGGTCCATATACACAGTGGAATATTAATCAGCCATCAGAAAGGATGAATACCCAACTTTTGCATCAACATGGATGGGACTGGAGGAGATTATGCTATGTGAAATAAGTCAAGCAGAGGAAGTCAATTATCATGTAGTTTGACTTATTTGTGGGATATAAGGACTTCAGGAGAAGGAAGGGAAAAATGAAGGGGAGGAAATCGGAGTGGGAGAGGAACCATGAGAGACAGTGGACTATGAGAAACAAACTGAGGGTTTTAGGGGGGAGGGTGGTGGGAGGTTGGCTGAGCCTGGTGATGGGTATTAAGGAGGGCATGGATTATGCAATGAATCATGGAACACTATATCAAAAACTAATGATGAATATTAGTGTGGCGACTAACATAACATTAGTATTGTGACTAACATAATATAAAAAAATTTAAAAATATAAAAAAAGGAAACTTGATTTTCATGTAATAATAAAAAAAACAAACACACATAAAAATAAATAAATAAATAAATGCCTTTGAGGATTCTCCTTTCATGTGTCTGTTGGCTACCTGTATGTTTTCTTTAGAAAAAAGTCTATTCAAGTACTCTGACTGTTCTTTAATCAGATTATTCAATTATTCAATTTTTCAGTGTTGAGTTTGATAAGTTCTTTATATATTTTGGATATTCACTCCTTACAGATATCTCCTCCCATTTAGTAGGTTGCCTTTTTGTTTTGTTGATGGTTTTCTTCACTGTGCAAAAATGTTTTAGTTTGGTGTAATCCTAATAGTTTATTTTTGCTTTTGCTTCCCTTGCCTGAGGAAACAGATCCATAAAAATGTTGCTGATTTTAATATCAAAGAGATTACTGCCTATGTTTTCTTTTAGGAGTTTTATGGTTTCGGGTCTTACATTTAGGTTTTTAGTCCATTTTGAGTTTCTTTTTGTGTGTGGTGTAAGAAAGTGGTCCAGTTTCATTCTTTTGCACATAGCTGTCTAGTTTTCCCAACATCATTTATTGAAAAGACTGTGTTTTCTCCATTGTATATTCTTGCTTCCTTTGTCATAGATTACTTGACTATATGAGCATGGCTTTATTTTTGGGCTCACTGTTCTGTTCTATTGATCTATGTATCTATTTTTGTGTTAGTACCATACTGTTTTAATTACTATAGCTTTGTAGTACTTCTTAAACTCCAGGACTGTGATACTTTCAGCTTTGTTCTTTCTAAGGATTTTTTGTGTGTGTGTGTGATTAGAGGTCTTTGTGGTTCCATATAAATTTTAGGATTATTTATTCTAGTTTTGTGAAAAAATGCTTTTGGTATTTTGATAGGGATTGCATTAAATGTGTAGATTATTTTGGGTACTACAGACATTTTAATAATGGTAATTCTTCCGATCTATTAGCATTGTATATCTCTCCTTTTTTGTGTGTGTCATCTTCAATTTCTTTCATCAATATCTTACAGTTTTCAAAGTAGAGGTCTTTCACTTCCTTGGTTAAATTTATTCCTAGGTATTTTATTCTTCTTCTTTTTTTTTTTTTTAAGATTTTATTTATTTATTTGACAGACAGATCACAAGTAGGCAGAGAGGCAGGCAGAGAAAGAGAGAGAGAGAGGAGGAAGCAGGCTCCCCGCTGAGCAGAGAGCCTGATTCGGGTCTTGATCCCAGGACCCTGGGATCATGACCTGAGCCCGAAGGCAGAGGCTTTAACCCACTGAGCCACCCAGGTGCCCCTATTTTATTCTTCTTGATACAATTGTAAATTGGGTTCTTTTCTTAATTTCTTATTCTGCTACCTCATTGTTAGTATATAAAAACACAATAGATTTCTATATGTTAATTTTATATCTTGCAGCAGTTCTGAATTTATTAGTCCTAACGATTTTTTGGTAGAGTCTTTAGGGTTTTCTATATATAGTATCATGTCATCTGCAAATAGTGACAGTTTTACTTTTTTCTTACCAGTTTGAATCCTTTTTATTTCTTTTTCTTGTCTTATTGCTACAGCTAGGAATTCTAGTACTATGTTGAATAAAAATGGCAAGAGTGGACATCTTTGTCTTGTTTCTGATCTTGGAGGAAAATATTTCAGTCTTCCACCATTGAGTATGATGTTAGCTATGGGTTTTTCATATGTGGCCTTTATCATTTTAAGATATATTTCCTCTACACCCACTTTGTTGAGACATTTTGTCATGAACAAGTGTTGTATTTTGTCAAATGCTTTTTCTGCATTTGAAATGATCATATGTTTTTAAAAATTTTTCCTCTTGTTAATCTGATTTGCAAATATTGAACCATACTTCCATCCCTGGTATGTATCCCACTTGACCATATTGAATGGTCCTTTTAATTTTTTATTTTTTTTTTTGAATGGTCCTTTTAATGTATTGTTGTGTTTGATTAGCTAATATTTGGTTGAGGATTTTTGCATCTTTGTTCATGAGGAATATTGCCTGAAGTTTTCTTTTGTGTGGTGTCTTTGTCTGGTTTTGGTATCAAGGTAGTACTGATTTTGAAGAATGAATTTGGAGGTTTTCTTTCCTCTTCTACTTTTGGAACAGTTTGAGAGGAATAGGTATTAACTCTTCTTTAAATGTTTGGTAGAATTCACCTGTGAATAGTGAAACCATTTGGCCCTGGACTTTTGTTTGTTGGGAATTTAAAAGCTTACTTTAAAATTATATTTATGTTACTCACTATAGTTTTTTTTATTTAATTACTTAATAAAGGATATATTAAACCTTTTAAAAAACAGAAGTGAAATGATATTTATCCTACTTTTCAGAAAATCTGATTCAGTGTGGGTTTGGACTTATGACTTAAATATTTAAAAATATTTTCTATGGTATTACATTAATAATATTATAATTTAGAAAACATGAATGTTCGGTATTTTTATTGTAATTCATAAATAAATGAGTGGTGAGAGTGTTTGAGTACACCCAAAAGACCATCGTAGTGCTAGTCAAGCTCCTGATATGAAGAATAGAGCATTTTAATCTGCTCTGATATTTTCTCTTACATCAAGCAATATCAAGTTCTACCTGAAAGTATTCCTACTAATGAATAAAAAAATATATCTTTATTAGCTCTTACTGCATTAAAAATGGAAGAATTTGAGTAGCTATTTCTCTTAAATTTGGCATCAAAAAAGAAAAATCCTGACCATATGCAGTAATTTAAATTTATTTCTGTGTGTTAACTGTCAGGTGGATATAAACTTTTAAGGACATTTTCCTCCTGTGACTGAGGAACTGTAAGGTATTAGAGAGGTTAATAATGATGTAACCCTAATGAAATCAATGCAATGAATGTTACTTGTCATTGCTTTTGAATACTTCTGAAAATTTGCATTTACGTGCAGGTTTCATCCAGTGTCTCATTTTGGAGGCTCCTAGTGAAATTTTTTAATTAAGGGAAATGACTAGGTTGGCGTACTTTAGCAATCAGGGACAGGGAGAGCAGGCCCAGAGGGCCTCAGGTACCCTTTTCTGTTCCCCCAATCTCTCTTCAGTGGTGAAATCTTGAAAAGCAGAAATGAGTTTATTATCCATGGGAGTCTCATTGCAGTGATTTTACTAACCATTTGTCTCACTTTTTATTTTTTAGAGGTGTGTTGCCCAATACCAGTGCTGGAGAATGGTGAAATCATTTCACAACGCACTAGCTCTGTGAATAGCTGTGCTTATTTCTATGAAGATGTAGTTTATTATAAGTGTTATAAGAAACAGCGGTTTGAAGCTAGATGCCAAGAAAATGGCATGTGGCAACCCAAAACACCAACATGTGATGAGCGTAAGAGCTTATGGAATTTTATGTTATTTTTTCTTTTCCTTTTTTAAATTTACATTTAGGTTGGTTTACACATAGTGTATTATTAGTTTTGGGGTAGAATTTAGTGATTCATCACTTGCATATAACACCCAGTCCTGGTTATATCAAGTGCGCTCGTCAGTGCCCATCACCCAATTACCTCATTCCCCCACACCACTCCCCTCCAGCAACCCTCAGTTTGTTCCATGTTTCTGCATACCAAAGTGATGGAGATTATTAAGGGAAGGTTTCAAATTAGGAAGAATTTGTATACCCTGCATGATTTTTGGAGTGGATAAATTTTCACAAAATTTTCACAAAATTTTTAAAAATCATTGCCCACCTCCCAATCCAACTTTCTTTTTCCTCCTCATTGTTTATTTCCATTCTCTTGACCTTCCTGCTTTTCTTTTCTGAATTAGTAAAAATAGGCCACATCTAATAGATCAGCTGAACTTTTCAATTATTGCCTTCTGTTTCTTGGTGTTTATTGTCTTCTCTTCTGTCTGTTCATATGCCTTAATCTGCAGTTCAAGAACCACCCAAATCTGTTTGAACCCATCTTTCTAAACTTGCTTCCCTTCTTCCACAAACTTCCTTCCTTTCTTCTGCTGTCTCTAAGTTCTCCTTCAGACTCTCCCCCAGTGTGAAATGCCTACCTCTCCCTCACCAAGAGCATTTAGGTGCTAAACAAAATCCTACATCTCCCAATGTTTTTCCATGGCCCTATCTATTGATGGTCAAGAACAATTATCCCTGCTGGATGGTGATGTTTCTTCTTGCCTTGTGTGTGAGAAGGAGCCCTAAAGTGATTCAGATTGCTGTGTTCCAGAAGATCTTGTAAAGTAATATTGTGAAGTCTCATCACTATAAAATATTATCTTTCAACTGGCACTTCAACTGTGCCTTTATCAGGCCATTCCAATGTCCAAACAGATTTACAGGTTCGGGATGATGCAGTCTGTAATGTGACTAGTACATTCTATGGCCACGGTCTCAGTACCACACCTCTTTTGCTGTGAGTGGGTTTTCTAGTTGCACATAGTGTAATTCATTTCCAATTATTTAAACAATATAACTTTCAGATAAAAGTGCTGACTGAAGTCCCACAAACAGAAAAGGCAAACTCATACCTGGAACACTTGTGTATTTCTGTCAAAAGACATACTTGTCCCTTCTAGGTAGAAGGGATGCAATATAGTCAACTTGCTACCAAGTGGCTTTGTAGTTATCCCAAGGGATGGTATCATATTAAAGACTTAACGTTGTGGCTGGCAGTTTGAAGATTCAGTGACAGCCTTGGTAAGTGGCAGTCCATGTTGTTGTGCCCATGCTTGTTCTTCATCCATACCACCCCTTTGCTCCTCTTCCTCTTGTGACAGCACTGGAAAGGCCAATGACAGAAAATGGCTGACTTTAACTTGCTGAGACATTGTTTAATTGTTTAATGCCTACCCTACTGGGGATGCTCCGCTGGTGTTAACATGCAAAATAAAAACTTTGCACTTCCTGTCGTTCCCATATATCAGGTCACCTACTTCTACCTACCCCAGATCTCCCTGGACCTAATCTTCCAATCTTTGCCCTTAAGGGCACTGCCGAACAAGCCATTCATTCTGGGCCATTCCAGGCTAATTTCATCTATCTTTAGCCCACTTCTTTTTCCAACAAAGTGAATGAGCAGATCATCTGAGATTTTTCCTTACTACTGTCTTTCCCTGATCAGTGTCTAAAACAGCTTCCGTCCATTTAGCTTACACATACCCAAAATATGCAACTGTGAGTAAGGCTTGGCTTCTCTCACTTCTGTCAGTTAGTTATAATGGATGCTCCACATAGCCATGAGTGTGAGCTCAAGAGGCACTTCTGCAACAGTGGATGGGCATTAGGAGAATCTTGGCTTCCTATCTGGGTGGGCTGCTTGTGCCACCTGGTCCTTGCAAATGCTCAATCCCAGATGACAACTTCCATTTTATAATGAATTGTTTGTTGTCTGCTTGGCCTTATAACTTGGTTCTGATTGACCAAAATCATGATTTTGGCACATGCTCACTTCATGACCGAATATCAGGCACAGCTTCTATCAGGACCAAACAACATGTCAAGAGTTATATCTCAAACAACACATTGCATGGCCTTGCTTCAGGATCTCAAGGGTATATGCTATGATAGTCCCATTGATATTTGCATGCTTCCTTTTTTAAAATTTTTTAATTTTTCATAAACATATAATGTATTTTTATCCCCAGGGGTACATGTCTGTGAATCGCCAGGTTTACATACTTCACAGCACTAACTATAGCACATACTCTCCCCAGTGTCCATTACCCCACCCCCCTCTCCCGATCCCCCTCCCCACAGCAACCCTCAGTTTGTTTTGTGAGATTAAGAGTAACTTATGGTTTGTCTCCCTCCAGATCCCATCTTGTTTCTTTTCTTCTTTTCCTACCCCCCCAACCCCCCATGTTGCATCTCTACGTCCTCACATCAGGGAGATCATATGATAGTTGTCTTTCTCCGATTGACTTATTTCACTAAGCATGCTTTCTGACTATAACCACTTTCAACGTACGAGGCTCTGCTGCATCTTAAGTTAAACAACAGGACAATTACACTGCAACTGCCTCAATAGAACAAAAGATGTTCTTAGTGTTCTAGGTATTTAGGAATTTACAAGGGTTTAGGAGGTCTGCACCAGGAACCCAGATGGATTATCTATCTATCAATCTATATCTAACTCAACATGCTAGTTTCTTCTTGCTCATTCAGTATAATTAACATAATGACATTGATATTCTGGATCAATGTGGATGTTCAGATAATATAGTATCATCAGACTCTATTATGACAGTGGCAAGGGAGTACCTCACGGCTGAAACTACAAATACATGATTTGATCCTTCTGTGCATATGCAAACTGTCTCTGACCCTCTTTTTGGATAGGGATGAAAAGAAGGCATCTGCTAAAACAGTGGTCATCATTTCCCCAAAGAAACAAAAATCTACTCTAGCAAAGATACCACATCTGAAATGAGAACGAAAATGTTGTTGAGTTTTGAATAGTGGACTATAATTCCCCAGAATCCTAACTTCTCTTGTAGACCGACTGGAGAAGTAAATGGCAATAGAACAGGGAGGCAGCTTCAGTTCTTTAAGAGTGGCACCAATTCCCCCATTTCCCCTGCCAACTTGGTATAGGAGATGTTTTTAATATGCTGTCTTCGCTTGAAGGGGTGGGGTGAGCAAGATCAATGGCTTCTACTTGACTTCCTAGATATGACAGGTCTTACCCCAAAGGCCAAGACCTCAACGAGGGGGTTGAACAAAGTATTAATTTTAACCACTCCCATTATCCGTTTGAAGATATTAGATGAACACCAGGCGGTCTAATGATGGGCCAGGATGGTTCCTCAGCCTGAGGCTTACAGGAGGGCAGCCAGGTCTTGGGTTGGGCTAAGTGTTCCCCTGGGCAGAGAAGATGACAGGACAGAATGGAGCCTCCTACAAAACACACAGACTCTGGGATGAGTTATTTATTACATTCGATGAGCTCATGCTCTCTCACTTTTATTTCTCACCATCAAGACTGTGATTTCCCTCCTGAGGTTGCCCATGGATATTACGAAAAAACGGGAGGATTGCATGTATTCATAGAAAATGAAGTGATATATGGATGTGACAAAGGATACACTATGGTTGGAGTTGCCAAACTCTCTTGCCGTTCTTCACACTGGACACCTGAAGCCCCTCTTTGTAAAGGTAACTCCAGCTCCCTTTTC